>QLTV01003401.1:734169-748341 GCA_003457575.1 Thermophis baileyi
CAGTTGCTAGGCAGGCAGGCAAGCAGGCAGGCAGATTCAGTTGCTCACCAATGAGATCCTTTCACTTCAAGCCAGGCAGGTCTGCCTGGCAGCCACTTTGGATTTGGCTCCTGAAGGGTGGAGGCTGTACAAGGTAAGGCAGGCTGGAGGCTGGAGGGAGTGTGGAAACTTTAGAGCCCCAGCTGGCTAAAAGAGACCGGGAATCCGGCCTGCCAGCCAGCATGGCTCCAAGTGAGCCCCGGCTGGCTAAGGGGGACCGGGGATCCGGCCTGCCAGCCAGCATGGCTCCAAGAAAGCCCCGGCATGCGCAGTGCTGAAAATTCACAAAAAATCCAACCCCACCCCCACCCCCGAAAACAAGATGGCGGTGCATGCGCAGTGCCAGGGACTCGGCTTCTGCGCATATGCAGAAGAAAAAAATCAGCAAAAAATTCAAAAAAAAATCCAAAAAAAAAATTCAAAAAAAGAGATGGCGGCGTCCACGGACCGGCACGGACCGAACCGGATCCATGACATCATCGGGACGTCACCAGCGGGTTGCTACCAGTTCGGGTGAAGTTCTATAGAACCGGTGCAAACCAGGAGGAACCCACCTCTCTCTCTCTCTCTCTCTCTCTCTCTCTCTCTCTCTCTCTCTCTCTCTCTCTCTCTCTCTCTTTCTTTCTTTCTTTCATCTATCTATATATATTTTCAGTGAGACTTTGTAAGTTTGGTACCAGTGCATGGAGACTGTTCAGGTCTGGATCAGAAACAAGGTAACTCTGGATAAATCCTTTTAGGATCAACTAGCTGTGGTTGTTGGAACTCTTAGGCAATTTTCCATTTTTACTGCTGGATGAAATTGCACTTCTCCATTTAGGAGCCTGGCACAGCTTGGGTGTCTTCTTGGATTAATAGCTCTGGTTTAAAGAGCAGATACATAGAGAGTATTGTAAAGAAGATGACCTTGACAGAAAGGTAAAATCTGCTAGCAGTATAATACAGTAAGTATTAAACATTGTAGAAGCCTAGTTAAAAAAGGAGGGTTATTTAAACATTTCAAACATGGATCCCTCCCCATTCAAATGAATATAAAAGGAGGAGGAGAAGCACATTCAGACTTGCAAGATCCACCTTCCCACTCTGATGCCATTCCAAAAGGCCTTAAAAACCTGGTTATTCTCCCAGGCCTTGAGATGGAACTCCCGTTTCAGTTGGGTGTATTGCCTGAATTGCCACGTTCTAACAAGTTTGTATTTATTTTTGGAATTGTATCATTTTCACTTGGTTTTTATATTGTTCCTTACTTTGTGAACTGTTCAGAGCTAGATGACATTAAAAAAATGAATAAATAAATGATAAAAAGTGTCTTAAAATACATATTTTGATTAGACTTGTAATTGTTGAAAATATTCATTTTTCATATTCTGCATAATTGTTTTTTTTAAACTTCCATGAGACTTCAGTAGTCAGTGAAATAGAAGTCTAATACAGTATTACTAATAGAGTAATAAATTATAGTTACAGTAATAAATAATCCCCACAATGATTATTCATTTAGATTGCTCAATGGAACCACATATACAACTATAATGTCTATTAAATATCTTGGATACATTTTCGCAATGACATCATCGATAGGATAAAATTGTATATCTGTCTAAAATTATAGTGTAATTCTTTCTGAAAGATGCCATTTTATAACTACTATCTCAGACGAATAATCAACTGCAGCAGACATACATTGTTAGAATTTATCTTTTTGGTAGATTAAATAGTTTTTACACATCAGATTCAAGTTGGGGATTTTTGGTGCTCTCTTGTAAATAATTTGGCTTACTTTTTTGAAAAACAAAAGTATATGCATTTCATATTTAATAACCTAAAATAAAATCATGTAGAAAAAATTTACCCTCCCAAGTGTATACTGTATAGTACCCGTGTTTCCCTGAAAATAAGACCGGGTCTTATTTTCTTTTGGGCACCAAAATAAGCACTAGGACTTATTTTTGGGGGTGTCTTATTTTTTCCCATGTACAGGAGGCCCACTTCTTCTGCTTGCTCGCAGCAGAGCAGGAGGCCGCGTGGCGTACCAGTATTGCCACCGCCGCAAGGCAGGGGGTGGAACTAACCCTGCACTGGCATACCTCAGGGCCCCTGCAGCCAGGCCACCCATGCCCCAACACCTGCCTCACCTTGTGGCTGCAGCTCCACCAACCCCATCCAGAAGGACCCCGCATGGCTGCCAGCCCACTTCTACTGCTTGTGGCCACAACGGAGCAGGAGGCTGAGCTATGCATTGGTCCCATGACCATGAGATGAGGGAGCTGCCCCACACACCCCTCACTGGCTGTCATGCCCCCGTCGGAGCCTGAATCTGTAGGGGAAGACGAGCTGGAACCTTGGCCGACAGAGATTGAGGGGGCGGCTTCGTTGGCTTTGGAGGAAAATGGGGAAGGGCAGGGCCAGTCAGGGCAGGGTCTTTCAGGATTAGAACAGCTTGTAGACAGGGAGGAACAGGGGCAGGATGAACATGAGAGACAGAGCTCAGGCAAGGAGCAAGGACCACCCCCTCCTGATCCAAGAGCACGGAGAGTGGAGAGAAGGCGAGAATAACGCTGACTCAGCAGACTAGTAGGGAGAAGAGTGCCCCACCCATCTTCACAAGGGACACCTGGGGAATGAGACTTAAGGAGATACTGTGGGGAGGGGCATTTGTTGAGAACAAACACTGAGTTCCTGAAGTGTTAAGTGCCGACGTTTGAACTTTCCAAGAGTCCTTGCATTCTTTCTGGCTTTCTGGACTAATTAACTGGATCCTTTGCTTCCTGAACTCCTTGATTTGCCCTGCTGGATTTATTGCTGTGCAGCCTTGGTGTACACAGCACTGGGCTGGACTATTTGCAGCCAGAAGCTGCTTGAGGTGTGTGTGTGTGGGTTTGTCATCACTTTGCTCTGGGACTTGCCAGAAACGTGAGAGCGTTTGGGGAAATTTGGAGCAATAAAGGGCCACCAGCTGCCTGTGTTATCTCTGTGCCATGCCCCGGGGTCATCACACCGGCTTACCTCAGGGCTCCCGCAGCCAGGCCATCCCTGCCCCGACACTTGCCTCACCTCGCAGCCCCAGCCCCAGCACACCGCTCAGCCTCCTGCTCCGTTGCGGCCATGAGCAAGCAGAAGAAGTGGGCCAGTGGCCACGTGGGTTCCTGCTGCATATGGCTGTTGGTGCTGCCACTGCGAAGGCAGGTGTGGGGGCATGGATGGCCTGGCTGCGGGGTCCCTGAGGTAAACCGTTGCAGTGCGCATGGGGCAGCTCCACCCTCCCGCCTCGCCTCATTGTTGCAACACAGCGAGCAACCAAACGGAATGAGCGGCCGGCTAGCTGCACAGGCTCTTAAGTAGGGCTTATTTTGAGGGGGGGTAGAGCTTATATTAGGCGCACACGTAAAACATGCTAGGGCTTATTTTCAAGATATGTCTTATTTTCAGGGAAACGGTATTTTAGTTATATAATTATATTTTAATTGGTTTCAGATATTTCTATTTTGCCTAGCATGAAATGTATCTCCAAGTGATAATTACTTTAAAAATACTTTTAAATCCTATAATATACAATAACACAACATTTAAACTAATTCCAATTATCAAAAATCTCAGCTAAACCATAATATTTTTAATGCTATAGTGAATGGCATTTTGGGTTCATGTGAAGTGGTATTGGCCAAATATAATATATTTGAGCCCCATGTCAAAAAGAATTTTGGACAGAGTTATCAAATTTGAATCATATTATGCTAATCAAATTTCTGCATAGCCATAAGGACTGTTTCTGAAATTGAAAAATCCTCATAGCCACTAGATACAGTAGTAGCATGAATTAGTCTTCTGTTCTCTGGACTGCCATCTAGTTATTAATATTTTTGCTGCCCAGATATGGCAGTTATCATTTTTGAATGACATTAAGCAAAGAAGTTCAGGTGCTATTTCACTGCAGTACTGACTTTAATATATCCTTCCTGACTATGAAAACAATGTCATTTCTTTTTTGTTGTTCATGTCTTCCATAGTATTCATAGTATACAGTATTTATTTTGCTGGTGTTTGTTTTAATGTGTTATTAGCCACCTAGAGTTGCCTTTGTAAGATGATCAAATAGTTACAGCTTTCATTAGCCTGGCAGCTAATACGGCATTCACATCTTGAGTGATCCTCCTCAAATATATTCTCATTGTGTAGATTCCTGCTAGAAACACAACACATGTGCACACATCTATTACAATGAGGCAGACCAACAGGACTGCAAAATATTTCTATCAGTCTTGAATTTCAGTGCATTTAATTTCAATAGAATAGCAGGACACATTGAGAGCTACAGAACAGCTTCTTTGTTCCCATATTATCTATATCATGCCTGATTTCTTGAGCTTCCAACTTATCTTCTCTTCCCTTCTTTAATTCAAGATAGCAATCCAAATGGCCAGTGTCTTTCTTCAGAGAAGAGCTGGTTCAGCTCCCTGACATTCTGGTTCCCTGTTTTTGCACCTTTAATCTAATTCTATAATATCCTGTTAAGATAGCCTAAGCAGAACTCTACACTATACCTACTATAGATTTGTGAAATCATATTCAGCAATTCTATTTTAATGTTCATTCCTTAAATGGAATTTGTCTTTTTTTTTTTTTTGCAGCAAGCTCACCCTGAAACAACAGAATGTGATTCCAACATCCCTTTCTTGAACAGTCACTGCCAGCTCAAATCCAATTAGAGTAGAACTGAAGTTTGGTATTTTTGTGCCATCATACATCACTTTACATTTGTTTACACTGAACTGCCTTTGGCTTGAAGTTTGGAGAGATTCTTTTGGATCTCTTCACAATCTTTTTATTTTGCTCTCTTGAGCAGTTTTGTATCACAACAGTCTCATTGTTCAAACTATCTCAATGCTATTTATATATGTAAGTAATGGTTAAGATGCTGGCCTACAAACTAGGCAATGGTGAGTTCTAGGCCTGCCTTGATATGAAGACTGATTGGATGACCATTATCTTTCTGCCCAATCTACCTCACAAGGTTATTTTGGGGTGGGGGGTGGGGAAGGAATAGGAAGGGATATTAGGTATGGTTGCAGCTTCGGGTTACTTATAAAGTAATAAAGCTAGAATAACAATATGATATAAATAAATATGTTAAAAAGCACAAATCCCAACACTAATCCCCGGGGATCCCCACTTTGCACCAAGAGAAGTATTTATTTATATTTATTCTTTCTTTTATTCTTTATTTTTAACACATTATCCCATAATTGATCATCACTGATATATCAACATAGTTGATCTTCGATGATGATGTAAAATTATTTAACACCACTGACAATGCTGCTGCCCTTCAAAGCGACCTTGACCATATGTCAGAATGGTCACACATTTGGCAACTCCAAATCTCAACTAATAAATGCTCTGTCCTACACATTGGCAATAAAAATCAGAACACCAAATACAAGTTGGGCGGAAATGACCTCGTAGATGACCCTCACTCTGTCAAGGACCTAGGAATACTCATCTCAAACGATCTAAGCCCTAGAGCTCACTGTAACAGCATTGCCAAAAAGGCATTAAGAATTGTTAACCGAATTTTGCGAAGCTTCTTCACTGGTAACATTGTATTGCTAACTAGGGCAAACAAAACCTTTGCCAGACCAATCATCGAATACAGCTCATCTGTCTGGAATCCGCACTGTATATCGGGCATTAATACAGTTGAGCGGGTCCAGAGGTATTTCCCGAGAAGAGCCCTCCACTCCTCTTCAGCTTCAACCTCAATAATACACGGGCAAACAATTGATTCAAACTGAAGGTAAACCGCTCCAACCTCGATTGCAGAAAATACGACGTCAGCAACAGAGTGGTCAAAGCCTGGAATGCTCTACCTGACTCCGTTGTTACAACCTCAAACCCTCACAGCTTCAACCTTAAACTGTCTACCATGGACCTCACCCCATTCCTAAGAGGTCCGTAAAGGGGGCGTGCATAAGCACACCAGTGTGCCTACCATCCCTATCCTACTGTCCCCATTTATTTGTATTCATTTCCTTCGTTCATGTCCATGTTCATATTTATACCTGCTATCTTTGTACATGTTTGACAAACAAACAAACAAACAAATAAGTTGCTAAATTCTTCAAGACCCTTTGGTGAAGGAGCTTGTTAGACTTCTTGAAGAGTATTCATTTGCCAGGTGGTAAATATAAACAGAGAGGGCATTTTCAGCAATAGTCACTGGCATGAAATGGTAGATATGACTAGGAAATCAAAGCCCCTTTTTATATGTGTTAGAAGAGGCAGAACATTGATCATTCAATCCCAGCACAACCCCCCCTGCTGCCCCCCCTGCACTGCCCCCCCACACATGCGCACAGGCCTCACTGAAGCCTCTGGACTTCTGGTAGGCCCGTTGGGCTGTTTTTTTGCTCTCCCCAGGGTTCAGGAAAGCCTCCTGAAGCCTGGGGAGAGTGAAAAACAGCCAAACGGGCCAAACGGAAGTTCAGAAATGAACTTCCGGTTGGCCAGTTGGCCCGTTTTTCGCCATCCCCAGGGTTCAGGAGGCTTTCAGGAGAGCAAAAACGGCCAAAAATCAGCTGGCCAGCACGTGCATGCACGCTGGAGCTGACATAGGGCAACGCCTCGCGTGCCCTCAGATATGGCTCCGCGTGCCACCTGTGGCACACGTGCCATAGGTTCACCATCACTGTTATATCAGTTCAGTTCTGTTATCATATCTCAGCATGATTGATTTTGTATTCTGGAACAAAATCAGCTTTGCCAGTGATGTATAGTTTTGTTTCAATTACCTAGAAATACAGGTTATGATTTTGCAGCCATGATTTGCAAGGTCTGGTAGGAAGCAAAACAAGAATCATGGTGGATGATTGTTTGCTGTGTTAGAGACCTTAAGCAGGTTATTAGCTTCTTTTGAGTTTTAAGCAAATCTTCTCTTTGTCTTGCCCCTCCCTTTCACTCCCACAATGTAGTTTCTTTCTGCATAAAGCATTTATAGGAAGCAATCTGCCCATATATTCAGTGGATAACTAAGTTCAAATGGAAAGCAAAACAAAACACTGATAGCTAGTCTGAGCCAAATGTTTGATTTTATGGGTCAAGTAATAAGTTGGATAAAATGTAAGCACATGAAAAGGGAGGAAGAGCAAAAGAGAGGTTGATCTGAGAATGTATCAAAAGCCATTCTCCGAGAAAGACAAATTCTTTCATCATCTGAAGCAATAATTGCTTGCTTGTGAATGGCTCCTCTGAGAATCACATACTAGCAGCAATGTTAGAATAATATTGTTTTTCACATCAAAGAGACAGGTGGATATTTTGGAGTTTGTTAAAACGACTGTTGTACATGTTGATATCTTCTGATGAAATAGGTATCAGACAAGCCTGTTTTTGTTTGTCTGTGAAGGATACTTGTACAGTAAAAACCTAGTTTGATCAATAGGGAATTTCTTTCCTTTCTGATTAAAATAATTTCTTCATCTCCCTCTGCTTCTCCCTCCCCTTCCCTGCCTCCCCTCTCTCTCTGCATTATATGACATTGCTGGTGATTTTTGCTGTTTTAAGAAAACCAGCCAGACTATTCTAATATGTAAAATAATGTTGTAAAGAAGACATGTTAGTAATGTAATCCAGGGGTGGGTTCTAACTTACCTCACTGCCGGTTCACTTCCTCCCCGCGCCGCATGGGCGCGCCTCATGGGCGCGCGCATGCGCAGTGCAAAAAAATTAAAAAAAAATTCCCCCCCCAAATTAAAAAAGCCCAAAACAAGATGGCGACGCATGCGCAGTGCCAGAAACTCAGCTTCTGCGCATGCGCAGAAGAAAAATAATAATAAATTTTTTTAAAAAAAAACATTTAAAAAAAAGATGGCGGTGCCCACGGACCGGCACCGACCGAACCGGATCCGTGATGTCATCGTGACATCACCAGTGGGTCGCTACCAGTTCGGGTGAACCGGTCTGAACCGGGAGGAACCCACCTCTGATGTAATCCTTTTCACAGCTGTCCTAAAATAAGCTTGATAAGTTCAATGTAGTTTACTTCAACTTCAAAATGACTTAATATCCTATTGTTAGAAATATGTCACAAAGTAAAAAAAAAAAAACCCTGACGTGAAAAATTGTATAATACAATATTTGGCAAATCAATAAATTATTTTGACTTAGAATAGATCTCACCCTTTGTTTCCATTTTTTGTTGCTTACTGAACTGTGTAATACCCACAACATTGTTCTGGTTCATTGCAAAGACAAAAAAATAAAATAAAAAATATGTTGTACACTACCCACATCACAGAGGAGGCAAGTTATTATGGGATGTACTCAGACTTCAACATATTTCTCTCATCCGCCTCAGTTTTTCTTTTATGCTGAAAACTGTTATACTGTGCACATTTCAGAATCTGAACTGCAGAAAAAACAATTACTGCCAACCTGCCTTCCATTGAAGACCTGTATACTGCACGAGTCAAAAAGAGGGCTGTGAAAATATTCACTGACCCCTCACATCCTGGACATAAATTGTTTCAATTTATGAGCTTGCTTACCTTCACTTTCTCCCCATGTCCAAAACTCACCTGTGTATCGGAAGCCATGAATAAAACCACCAGCAGATTTCCTAAAATCCACCGAGTGGCTTGCAGTTCCGAGAAGAAAGAGACCTCGAGTAGCTTTGGCTTCATAGCTGGGCTTGATCAAAGGAACTTGTTGCTTGTATTCTTACGATTTATATTAATATTGATTGTTTCCTGATTGCTTATTTGTACCCTATGACAATCGTTAAGTGTTGTACCTTATGATTCTTGATGAATGTATCTTGTCTTTTTATGTACACTGAGAGCATATGCACCAAAGACAAATTCCTTGTGTGTCCAATCACACTTGGCCAATAAAGAATTCTATTCTATTCTATTTCATCTGAAAACGCCACCTAAAAACAAACAAATGAAGACAATAGATTGGATCTGTAAAGAATTCTATTTAAAGTACACCCAGTGGCATCCATTGATTTATAGCATGGCTAACTTGTAATTTTAAAACAAAAGTATCTAGTCTATATATTAGACCAGTGGTGTCAAACCCGCGGCCCATGGACCGGATGCATCACGCTCTGGCCACGCCCACCCCCATTTTAGCGAAGGGGGAAAAAGTTGTGATATGTCACATGACGACAATGTGACGACGCGAGTTTGACACTGCTGTATTAGATAGTAAAGAGTGGATAAAGCTGTTGCAAAATGATGATATGATATTAATTTGTTGATCATTTCAAGAAATAGATAATTTAATATTTAGCTTATGAGAGTGTAGACACACACACACACACACACACACACACACACACACACACACACACACACAGACAGAGCAAGATCTGACCAAAGGCCTGTCTATTACAGGTCATTAATATTTGGTTCATGAGTATTTATTTTCAGGGAAGGTAGGATCGAGGAGGAAGAGAAGGAGGAGGAGGAGGATAAATGTGAGTTTTTGGTGATATATCTGAAATGTTTTATATTATGTATCCAGGCTGATGTCCTTATACTGTCAGGTAAAGAGTGGAGAGACTTACATTTATATATCCACTAAACTCTAAAGATTATTGCATGTAACTATCGAATATAATTTCGATTCAATACCGTATAATCATGTTGCTATTGCTTAATATTATCATTTTCATAATATTTTATATTAGGGTCTAGTGCACCTTAAGAACTCTCTCATAGGGCCATCTTCAACCTAAGCTATCTTTATGCAGGGGTGTTTTTCTTAGTTGACCTTGGGTGATCTCAAAATGCTAAGGAGGTTAAATTTGGTTAGCGTTTGGATGAGAAATCACCAGAAAATCCCAGGGCTGCAGTTTATATTGGAAAGTCAATATTTCCTTGAAATTATAAGTAGCAATTCAAAGGAGACTTTACCTTTATCCTAATGTATGAATGAAAGTGATTATAAAGGTGATTATAAGTCAATAAAAGAAAAGATACTTAACACCAAGTCCTGCTCAGAAAGTATTGTTCAATGCTTATTCCCTTTCTGGCTTCGAATAATGGGAGATAAAGTTTAATGTATCTGGAAACTATCACGTTAGTGAAAGCAGGCATTAGAAAAAAAGAATTCTCCTCAGAAAATAGTACAAATAATGGTGATAATTTTGTGGTTAGAGTATAAAGATGTTTCTGGAAATTACAAGATCTGCGGCTGCTAGATTTCCTATTTCTCCAGCCCTGTGCAAAAGCAAAATTTATATATTGTGATGAATTGTCTAAGGACAATGGGATGCCAGTGAGAACATTACATTATCATTTAAGTTAAAGCATGGCAATAAATCCTGATCTGTCAGCACAAGTGAGAGACCCATCAGTAAAAATGTATCAGAAAATAATTATTTTCTGTTCTATGGCACACTATCAAGATAAAATTAAATAAGATATTTGCAGTGGAGTGAAGGTGCTAGAGGAGAAAGAAAAGAATCACTTCATTTATAATCTTGCTTTAAAATAAGAGAATTTAACATTTTAAAATCGTAGGAGATTTAGAATGACTATAATCTGGCTGTTTACAATCACTGTGCGACAGAGTGAACTTTAAAAATGCTACTCCTGAGTAAGCTTAATTCATACGACCGTTTGGATCTGGAAAACAATACTGTCAAACTCCAAGGTTTGGCTAGTACTATTAAATTATGTATATCTGTAAATTATTTGCAGGGTTCAAAACTGGGGTCCATACAAATTGTAATGTGCCATTCCAGAGAAAAGATCCTGGAACCCAATATGAATTTTATTGCTACAACTGATGGAAAACAAAGATGCCAAATAATAGAGGCAAAGTTCCAAATTTACTGCATCCTACACATTAGTCACTAGCTCTTTCCTATGTTAAAGTAATGCTAATATTAGATATTTAAACTTGAAATAGCCTAGTCAATATTTTTGAATTATCTTAAGGACTAAACACTATGAATGTGTTGGTCTTTTTCAAGAACAGTGGTTTTCAACCTGTGGTTCGCGGACCCCTGGCGGGTCTGCGATATCATAACAGGAGATCCATGAAGGCTTGAAGAAATGCTATGATTTAAATCTTGAGTTAAGTCTTGGCATTCCGTGGCCATGGTCCATGGACACAAAAGGTATTTAAAGGGGTGGTGAAGAAAAGGTTGAGAATCATCACTGCTCTAGAGTATGTTTAACTAGTCTGTAGCAAGGATTAGTGTCATCAATAGTGGGGCTCAAAAAGTCAAAATCAGAATTTTGACCATACAATCCAAATTCTATCCCTTTGTATTTGTGCATGGAATCAACATAATATGTGAGAAGGACTTGAATTGAATGGTTACAAGGGCCATATTGAATTTCTGCCAGTATGATGTTTTCTAGGAAAGGGTTCCACAGAATTACATCTGAGATGGGATTGATCTAAAAACATCCCAGCATTCTCAGCATAACGTTAACATCTTTAGGTCATACTCAATTCTTGGTTATCTTATCAAGATATCCATGTAATTTTCTTGGGAATAATATTTAAGTAATTTGCCATTGCTTTCCTGAACAATTGTATTTTTACGACTCAGTCTAGCCTAAAGCCTATCTCCCATCCAAGAACTAATGAAGTCTGACCTGACTTAGCTTTTTCAGATCTGACAGGACAGATTAAGTAGCCTGAACAAATTCATGTGAACAGAGATTTTAACCAATTCCATTGGACGTTTTTATTTTTCTACTAATTTATGTTAGGCTTTTAAAATCACTAAATACATACAATATACAATGAATCTACCACAATAAAATACTAATGTAAATACTTTATTATTCACATGATTAGTGGATATTGATTACTGTTTACTGTATTATTTAATATTACTTTCTTTTGCACACAGAGATGTTCACCTGGGAGGTCCCATTTGCAACTCATATCATGGTAGGGTGAACTTCTCTTTGGACCTCTTTATTCATCTCAGGGAACTGAAGATCATAACTGAAACATCTGTCTGAAGCCTAGAGAGTAGTTTCCCCATTAATGCTTTCAAATGTGGGTGTTTTTTATTTTATTTTAATAATTCTAGTGAAATCTGATCCATCTATATCTTCTGTCATTGTCTGGGTAATATATGACCCAGGAAGCTTTAGATCACCACCCTGACCATATTTAGAATTGCTCTGTCAATGTTCTAAATTAAATGTCATAGGTTGCAATCCTACACATAGTGACAAGGGAACAAGTCTTACTGAAAACATAGAATTAATTTCTGAGTCATTGTGCCTAGGATATTGCATTGTTGCTGTTAGAATTTAGTTCAGTGGTTAAATCCGGCAACTACAATCTTTTTATTTGATTTCAGCTCTTCATTAGCATTGGTTTATCTTTTAAAGTTTCATATCTTACTTCTCCATTTTCTTTACATAGTAAAGTCCCATCCCACTCCAGGGGAAGGATACTGCAAAATCCCCATTCCCTCCCCACTCCTGGGGCAAGGATATTACAAAATCTCCATTCCCACTCCACTCTGGGGCCAGCCAGAGGTGATACTTGCTGGTTCTCCGAACTAGTCAAAATTTCCGCTACCGGTTCTCCGAACTACTCAAAATTTCCACTACCGGTTCTCCAGAACCTGTCAGAACCTGCTGGATTTCACCCCTGCATGGTGGGCTTCTCATGTTGCAGCTTGGAAATACTAAGCTGCTTAACTTTACTTAAAACCAATTATATGGAAACTGTAGTCTCTGGATCTGAAAAAAAAAGAAAGGGATATGGATATTTAGCCAGAGGAAATATTAACAGCAATTGCACCAAATATGTAGTAAGGTCAGGGAGATGAGGAAGGTGAGAAATCTACACCACTTCACTTATGATAGGCATTGATATCAGCTAGTATGCTCAATGACAGGGATTCTGTATTTCTTACTTACAGGTTTTATGGCAAGCCACAATGTATAAAATAAGGCCTCAAGCCCACACTGCAGATCTTGCCTTAGATGCAGCCTTCAAAGATATTCCAATAGTTGCTGCTAGATTTTTAATTTTTTAATATAGAAGAAAGAAAAGCAATGATGTTCATTATATTCATTAATTTGATTCTAACAATTTGCATCTGTAAATCAAATTAAGAGCTGTGTTTTACTGCCAAACCAGGTATGAAGCCTGACATTGAGCAAGTCAGGTGTTCCTGGGAAACAGTAGCTGCATCTTGCCACATCTATCTTTGCGTTGCTACCATATTCTAGCACGTCATTGGATTTTTCCCTGCATCCCTGTATAGAAGTCACCTTCTAGTTGTCTGTTCCATGAGTGGCTATCTTAACCCCAAGCAAGGATTCCACCATTTCTGCCTTTTTGAGGGCTGTGTTAGAAGAGTTTTTTAGCTGATGCTAAAGGGCCCAGCTTGTCCTTTGCTGCTATTGATTGGATTGACTCCAACCCCAAAAAACTTCGCTCATGGCCAGACCTATCCATACTTCAACGAATCCGCTCCTGCGAACTCCGTGCAGAACTCAAAAGACTTCATGACGAAGGATATACCGACTTATACATTGACTACTGCACTGACTGCATTAAAAGGAAGTTCCGCAATCCACCTTCCAACATCCAAACCCCCATCATCCATAACCAACCCAACATCCAACCCTTCATCATCCAAAACCAACCTCCCATCATCCAAAACCAACCCAACATCCAACCTTCCATCATCCAAAAGCAACCCCCATCATCCAAAACTAGGTATGCACACCCCTTACTTCCTCAATATCAACCACTACTGATCTTAAATGCAAGCTAATCAACACAAGAAGCATCGTAAACAAAATACCCGAATTCCTCCTCTTACTAAAAACTGCTAAATTCGTCATTATATTTGTCTGCGAAACATGGCTGAACGCATCCCTCCCTGACTCCATTATCAAAGTAAGAGACTATCATGTTTACCGGTCTGATCGCAAAACCCGCAGAGGAGGTGGAGTTGCCATCTTCTATAAAAAGTCACTAAACCTAAAAAATATTCAAGTTACACATGAACTCGCTCTTCCAGAAACCATCGCCTGTGAGTTGTCCTTAAATACCACACTTCACTTCCTACTATGTTATAGAGCCCCCAAATTACGACATCACACATGCGAACAAGTTAACCTCACTACTAACGTA
>QLTV01003401.1:748869-762215 GCA_003457575.1 Thermophis baileyi
AATATCCAACAAATCATAGAAAAACAAATTACCCATAAAAATAAGGAAGCTTCATTCCAAAAAAAGATCTCTTTGGCGAAAATATAAAACTGGCTACTTTGCTAACTTTAAAAGCCGCTACAAAAATCTATGCCACCAAATAAAGACTGAATGCACCAATTATCACATTAATCAAGAAGAAAACCTTCTACGCACGAAATCCACCCGTGCCTTCTATAACTTTGTAAACAACCAACTCAAAGACTCGAGATTCATCCCACCCCTTAAAGGACCTAATGGTAAAGACTATAACGATGAAACCGTTAAAGCAAACCTCTTTAACACATTCTTCGGCTCAGTCTTTGTAAACAGCAATGGCTCATGCCCAATATTTCCTAGTCGTACTACAAATAATTACAGCGATCTAACACAAATTGATTTTACAGAAGATAACGTTGAAAAGGCATTATGCAACCTAAAACCATCTCTATCTATTGGACCTGATGGACTATGTGCATACTTCTTAAAAAAGCTCTCCGCAGCCATAGCTGAACCTCTAAGCATAATCTTTGAAAAATCTTTCAAGACCAGCTCCTTACCCAATTTATGGTCACTAGCCACAGTCATCCCTATCTTCAAAAAAGGAGATCCCAGCAACGTCGAAAATTACAGACCAATCTCATTATGTTGCATCACCTGCACAGTCATGGAATCAATCATAAACCAATCCATTACCATCCACTTAGAAACTAACAACCTACTCTCTAACAAACAATTTTGGTTTCAATTTGATAAAATATCTTGTAATCTGCAACTCTTACACTGCAAAAACATATGGACTACACAACTCGACCAGGGTAAAGCAACAGACGCAATTTACATAGACTTCTGCAAAGCTTTTGATTCAGTGGTACATGATAAACTACTTTTAAAAATAAAATCTTATGGCATTTCCAGATCCCTGCATAAGTGGATAGCTGCGTTCCTGTCAAACAGGCAACAAGTAGTCAAAATAGGGAGCACCCTATCAAACCCTGCACCTGTTAACAGCAGTGTCCCCAAGGCAGCGGTTTTAGGACCCACACTCTTTATACTTTACATAAATGACCTTTGCGATCATATTATAAGCAACTGCGTTTGTTCTGACCCAGCTGTCAAACAAAGGAACACAGCACAAACAGCGTCCATACAAACCTTGTTTTAATAGTAACAGCTACTAATTATCTCTCTTAGCAGTTGTTCTAAAGTCAAATAAAGTATAAACCAGTCCTTTCTGTGCAACGGCTGTTAATTAAACTTCTTAACAGTCGGCAAAGTCCAGAAATATTTCACGAGAAGAGTCCTCCTCTGCTCGCAACAGAATACCTTATTCCACCAGACTTGAAATCTTGGGCTTAGACAACTTAGAACTACGTCACCTTCGATCTGATCTAAATGTAGTTCATAAAATTATCTGCTACAATGTCCTACCTGTCAATGACTACTTCAGCTTCAACCGCAACAATACACGAGCACACAATAGATACAAACTTAATGTAAACCGCTCCAAACTCGATTGCAGAAAATACGACTTCAGCAACAGAGTGTTCAATGCCTGGAATGCACTACCTGACTCTCTGGTTTCTTCCCCAAACCCCCCAAACTTTAACCTTAGACTGTCTACTGTCGATCTCATCCCACTCCTAAGAGGTCTGTAAGGGGCATGCATATGCGCACCATCGTGCCTACTGTCCCTGTCTTACTGTCCTATTGTCCTCATTTATCTGTATTTACTTTGTTTATGTTTATGCTTATACCTATACCTGCTATCTTGTACATGTTTGACAAACAAATAAATAAATAAAATAAATACATAAAATAAATGTTGCTGGTAAGAACTGTTGCCTGCTGGAAATGCTCATCCTTCTGCTTTCATCTGCAATTACTTTGCCAAGTGCCCCTTGCTTGCTGTGTATAGGGAGGATACTCATTTTCAGTTGAAATTGGGACATAAGAGAATGATATACTCTAATGTGAATAACTCCTTTGGCTAAGAAATCCATTAGTACTCTTCCAATCTGAAGGATTAGACCTATAATTTTACCTGCCTCCTCTCCTCTATATCAATTAGCTTACTTTGCAAATCTTCTAAGCTTGGCCCTTCATTTATCCATCTACTCTTGTTGCCACTGCAAACCACAGACTAGTAAGGATAACAGTTGCCACCCTCTGAAAGACATAGATTAGGGTTTATATAAAAATCTGTAGAGATTCTCAGTCATCCAGGTCATGGTTGTCCCAAAGGTGCTTTTTCAGGAGGCAACTGGACTTTCTTGGGGTTTTTTTTGAAGGGGGTTTTGCTTCTCATCCAAGAAGCTTCTTCATCTCTGACAGGATAGTGGGTAATGGAAAGATTTATATTCCTTGCAGACAGCTGGTAATTTGCATCCTTTTAGAGGGTTGTTGAAGCACTTGGAGGTTTATCTGTGTCCTCAGGGTCTCCTGAGTAGTGCTCCTGGTTCCTGTAATCTGCAATCTTTCCTCTGGAAATCCATTTCTACTCCCACACCATTCAAAGGGTGTTCATTCCAAATTGTATAGCTAAAAGTCTGTAGGGTTTATATAGTACTAGATTACAATGTCCTTACTTTTTTCCCCCCAAGAGCAACTTTATGTCTGCAATGTCTTCCTCTCCTATAGAAAATACTTCTACTTTCCTCTCTTCCACAGTAGTTATTGGTTCAGTGGGATACATCTCATCACTCTATCTCATCTCTCCATCTTTTTTTCTGGTGCAGTGGCTGCTTCTATTTAATACCACATGACCCTTGCTGCATGAGAGATTGGCAGATTATTTTTCATGATCTGTGCTGGTGGTTCAAGCATCCTGTGTGTAGGTTTGAGCATTCTTTAGAGCAAGGGTCTCCAACCTTGGCAACTTTACGACTTGTGGACTTCAACTCCCAGAATTCCTCAGCCAGCATGCGCTGGCTGAGGAATTCTGAGAGTTGAAGTCCACAAGTCGTAAAGTTGCCAAGGTTGGAGACCCCTGCTTTAGAGTAGGAATCTGACCTGAGCAATGCTTAATGAGGAGGGTCTCACTATAAGAGAAAGGGAAATTTATTTACAAGAAATATATTATAGGGCTAGGCAAAGCCTCACACATCATTAATTACATTTCCTAGAAGGAGAATCAAAAGCATGTGCTCTGTGTATGAGGGCACAAGAAGAAAAAAAGGAAGTGACCTAAACCTCATTACCCCCTTGTGGTCAATAATTCATAGGATGCTAAAGAAAGTGACATCGAATTCACTTCTCCAATGATATGCATGCTATCCCTATTACAAATATGATGTATAATATATTAATACTGCACAAATATGTTTAGCATTAGATACATAGGCAAAAAGCAAACACACTATCTCAAATTTACGTAGTGATTTACACTGACTTCATTTATAAATAATGCAGAAAAGATAAGCAGCAGAAAGAAAACAGGCTTTGGGGGCTTCCCCCTCCCCCCCACCTTTAGAAGCCATTTTTGTTGGGGGTGTGGTTAAAAAAAATTAAGGGGAGAGAGTGAAGGAGCTGAGATATAAGAGTACTATAAAACAATGAGACATATCAGACAAATGGAAAAAAGAAATCACACAAGGAATTGAACAAGAACAAAAAAATGTTTTTTTTTAAATCTCCTTCACTGTCTCTGTTCACATATTTGCCTAAACAAATTCTAACAGAAGAATGAGACACAAACTGCACATCAGAGATTCAAAAATAGAAGCGTGTTTCTTTTCCAATTCTATGATTGGCAAAGTTCACGGACGTCATAACATTCATTGGCTGGTTAGTCACGTCAGTCAGGATCAGAGAGAACATTCCACCACCACCACCCCTTTCCCACCACCATTGAAGAAATGTTATGGCTTCCTCAAGCTCTGCCAAAGCTGTACCAGTAGATTGTCAGAAGACTATGAAAACACTGTACTAAATCTATGCATTGAACTGCTTTGCCAATTTGATTTGTCACTCTGTCCTGATAAGGTTATCCAATCTAATCATCCTAGTAAAAATCTGTACAACATATATCCACATACTGTATTTGTTTTCTACTGCATATTCTCGAAAGTGGTGCTTAGAATCCCATTCTAGAATTATCCTTCTATATAATCTATGTTAAAGAATATGGATTTACTTCAGATATAATGTTGTTAGCATTTAGCATCTTTGCTATGAGTTGGAAAATAAAATGTCATCAAACACTGCAGAAGGAAAATTAAAGTCTTCTGCAATGACAATAACAGCATTAAACTGAAATAAATAGATACAGCATATATTTTCACTGTCTTATTACATTGCTGCATTTGGATGCTCATAACAGTTTTCAAAATCATGCCGCCCACACCACAGGATCTTGCTCCTCTTTAATTTTCTCTAATTTGTGTAGTGAATAACCAAATACTCATAATGCAATTAGAAGATAATCAGGCTTGTAATTATGTTAATTGCTGGAGACTTACATCAATCCTCCAGCAAAGTGATAGGATTTCTAGGGAACTATTAACAAGGCGAGACAGCAAAAGAGAGAGAGAGAGAGAGAGAAATAGGGGAGTTACAAATTGATGAATGGCTTATGCTTGTGTCACTGAACAACAATGATAACACAATGGTGCAACAGTTCAAAAGTGTCCCAAGGGGGAGAAGATTCAAAAAGCTGAACTTTTACATACTAGCATGTCATTCTCTTTTGTTCACTTCTCTATACACATTTTTATACTATGTATATCAGTTGTAATAGTCACCATTACACAAAAATAAAAATCTGGGTAAATTATTTTCATCAAACAATTGACTAAATGAACCCTTCCTTCCTTCCTCCCTCCCTCCCTCCCTCCCCTCCCCTCCCCTCCCCTTCCCTTCCCTTCCTTCTGTCTTTCCTGGATGGAATTCTTAATTTGCTTTACAAACAAATGCTCAAACAAAAGAGACTTTAAGAAATAAATATTCTTTTGATTTCCATATCCACTCAGTGGCCACATAAATATGCCAACACTACCACTGATAAAAAAATAAATGCCTTGTTTAATTATGTGATGTATCTTCACTTGCTTGTTTAAACCTGGGTAGTAAAAATAAGTGCTTCCTGTCCACATATTTATCAGGTGAAGAAATGTCACCACAGCCAGTCAATATATTTTGGAATATAAGACAAAAAAAAAATCTCCCACTGTTGGCTAATACAATTACCTAATACAATAATAGCAACCCACATGCTTTGGTCAATTTTAAACTAGGGCTTAAGCAGTAGTGGGTTCTAAAACCCTTTACTACCGGTTCTCAAACCCTTTATTACCGCAGAAGCGTCCTGGGTGGGTGGGCGGAGCCTCCCGCCGCCGGCGCTACCGGTTCTTAGAACCGGGCCGAACCGGGAGCAACCCACTGCTGGACTTAAGGAATGAAATTTTATGGCATACCAAAGAATTCCATTTATTAAAGGAAAAATCTATTTAAAAAAGAGAGAAAGGTTCATTTTCTTTCAGCCACAGAGTTTATGTAACTGGATTTTCTTATCTTTTCTATAATTGGTTTTTATCATATCATATCATGTTCAAGGTTTTTTTCCCTCATTTCATTTTTTACAATAATATCATGAAAACCTGATCTAATTTGAAGAAAAATCTGTCGTCAAGCTTAAAATAACATGTAATTCTTAAAGAACCTTTATTAAAGATTATAGAATTTGGTTGTGGTGATGAGTATGTTTTCAATTATTAAAAAGACCTTCAGCTTGAGCATCTGTGTTGATTTTATGAAAAACCTATAAAGTTCCCTACTAATGAGTATCCAAAGTAATGGTTCAAAGAAGTATATCAACCTTCCCTTAATTTGTTACCTGACAGATGTTCTGGGGCAATTTGCAGAATTGCCTACTTGACAATACCAAGTTATAAATATATTATAATAAACTCAAGAATTTCAACATACTCTTTCATATGCTCATAGTGGTGTACTTTTCAGGAGCAATATTGAGATTTAAAACTGTTCACATAAAATTTTATTCCTAATTTTCTCTTTGTGTTGCTTCATTTTGGTAACCTAATTTATGATTGGCCCAAGAATAGTTCTTTAAACTCAAAAGTTTGCAACAGCTAGCTATCCTAACAGAGAAACATGTCTATGGAATTTAGATTTTCCTTCTTTGTGACCAATAATGCTATTATGGTCTTTTTAAAAACCCTGTTGCGATTATTAAATAATGAGAACTCTTGCTATTCTACTGGAAAGGTACAAGAAGAGCTCTAACTTTTATTGGAGCTTAGTGGCCAAGATCATTAACCAGTATAAAGTAGAAATCTAATTTATCAGTGAATAAGCAGCTTATTAGAGAGCTGGTTATTATGTTAGACAACAAGCCAATATTATTGCTTTGGACAATGTAACAGAGAAACCATAGTCAGAGCCATCCAGGTTTTTTAGCTGAACCCATTGTCAGGAGCTGTCATTGGCGCAGTGAACACACAGGCACATTCACAAATAAAAACACACCAATATTCTGCCTTACTCCACAGCTATGCATGAGCTTTTTCCACTGTTGTAGCTTATTTCAAGGTCAGTTTCCCTCTCACATTCACAATATGAGTTTCTGAGAATATTGTACTCTTACAAACAATTCTCATTCAGTTCAGTTTCAGTTCCAAAGTCTCACATTATTTTGAAGGCCATGCCCATTTGGTCCCTTCTGAATATTATTTTCCAGCCATGCCTTCATCTTATTGGACTATTTTTGATCTATTTATTGGTTTGCTAGTATCCCTTTCATTCACTTCCCCACAAGCATGAAGTCCGAACCAGGCAATACTTCCTGCACACTCACCTTTCAATGCTAACAAAATATACAGCACTGAGAAGCAGGTTTGGATCTCCTAGTGTGGCAGAAATTTGTGTAGAAAAAATAATAAACAACAATGACTAGTTTTTCTCCTTTGGCAGTGATTATCATGATAAAAAATGACAGAAGTATTCAGTTTATAAATACCTATCTGCATAGTAGTTACTTCATAATCACTTTTCCTTCTTATTGAAATAGTCTCCTCTGTTTTCATAGCAAATGCTAAAACAAAACTCAGAGCCAAATGAAAAACATAATGATAGTATATTAATAATCTGAAAATCGCCATTACTGTAGCTTTTATGGTAGATTTTTAATCAGATTATCCATTTTTAACAACATTCCTATTAAATATCTCTGTATAGTGTCAAACACTTTCCTACTGCTAATTCTTGACCAGGTTTAATTTTGCCAGAGATTCCAGACATATAACAGCTATTTTGAATATCAGCCTGATAGAACACTGGCATTTATGCAAGGCTCCTCTCTCTCTTGCTTTTCTTTTCTTTCGTTCTTAATGCAAACATTTATCCTAACACAAAAATCTTTATCCTAAAACAAAATCATTTTATATTTTAGGATTGATACATTATTTCTAATGTCTTTTCTATAAACTAAAGGAAAATGTCAGCTTGATAAATTAAAAATGTATTACTGAATATTGTACATTAACACACCGTTCAATAATAATTTTCAGGATTTCTTACTGATGTGAAATACCAGGTGTTAAAAAGCTAGAAGGCCACTCTGTTAAACCATAGTTTCAGGTTAACAGGGCTTTTACCTATTACTTTATTTTTTTTCATCTGTAATTTTCCTGAATGTTGTTAGACTGTTTATCTCCTATCATGTCCACATGTACGTTCTTCTGCATTAGGTTATTGTAATTTTAATAATGAAATACAGTAAATTTGGTGTCTAAACTGGGCTTCTTGCATCTACTGATTCAAAAGAGACAGTTCCATTTTCTACAGTGGAAGAACAAGGCACTGATTAAAAGGTCATAGGAAAACTGAAGAGAAATGTCAGGCCCACAGACTGACCTATTCAGAATACAATCAGCCCTTCTTTGAAAAGACAACATCTACATTATGAACACTGTAGATCTTACTATATTCTTTGTATTTCATTAATGGCGTTAGTGTGAATAATGTATTGAGAAAATCTTACCCTTCAAAAAAAGACAGCTTCGCAGTTTATTACATGCAGTGGCATTAAAATATAATATATTATTCAGTACTAGTCTGGCCAAGAGTTTATGTACATGAGGAAAACAGACAACATTATTACATTTTTAAAAAAGAAACCTGCACATGTTATTTACTAGAAGTTTATATTTTGTGTTGCAATTCACTTACGTTTTAGCTTAGTTATAGCTAAGAAACTCATTGTGCTTTCACCCTTTTCTACATAATGGATTTTATTTATTCATACTGCCAACTAAAGTCTCTTACAGTAAAATTGTTTTTTCTCAAATGCTTTGCAATTTCATGTTTCAGACTATAAATCTCTATTTCTTAGCTACTAATTCTGGTTTAAATTTGTCTATTTTTAAACATACAAATGGAATAGGCTGATTTATTTCCCCACAAAACTGATTATCTTCTACATTGCTGGGCATAGACCTTTTTATTTCTAAATTGTTAATGACTTGTAGTATTCACACACAGAAGCACACACATGTTAGATTTTATGAATCAGGTCTCTCTCTCTCTTTCTCTATCTCAACAAGAAACATAATCAGACATATACATTCATGTTAAATAACAGCAATAACAACAGCTAAATAGGCAATATTAATTCCAGTTTCAATGTGCAGTATTGCCTATCATATCATAAACAATGTCTTAGCAATAATATACAATTTTCAGATGCTAGTATTAGCTGTATTTTTCAGTGAACTACATCTCTCCTTCAGGAACAGAATTGTAAGATTAAATAACCAAATGCATCTAAATTGACAAACTATATAAGTGCATCTTTTGTCACTTAAAAACTCAGGATTGTCCCTCTCTCATTCTGTCTCAAATAACCAAATTGGCCATGAGAAAAACTCTAAAATCAGTGTGATCTGTTCATCTCATAGTAACAGAAAACAATTTTGACTTAAACAGTTGAATTTTATGTTCCTAAACAATTATCTCTTTAAATAGGCTTTTGGAGAATCCTTCATATACTATTCCATATCTGATAAGATTCAGTTTCATCTCATGGAGATTATCATTCACTCCATTTAAAATGTAACAAGAGCCCTGAAACAGGAGGCCCACAAACGTTTAGCTCTGGATGCTAACCAAGAAGTATATAAACAAGACCACCAAAATATTAAGAGATTTTGCTTAAGATTTATGAAGTTTTGTGAGTTTTCCATGAGATATGATAAGATTAATCACCTTGCAAGCTAAAGAACTTTTGGAAACTCTCCACCTTTGGTAGCCTTGATATAGAATATATGAATGTGTATCAATTGTGTAGAAATGGGTAAATGAATTACTGAATACACAGTAATTTCTCCGTTGTTGTTCTAATCCAGATGTTTCCCCTCAAGCCATACTTCTGTTTCTACAAAAAAAAAGAGATTCTTAGAATACAAAACAAAAACATAGCCTCGAAAAACATTTATTCTTTCTCTTGCAGAAGCTACAGAGCCGAGGTGGCGCAGTGGTTAGAGTGCAGTACTGCAGGCTACATCAGCTGACTGCTAGCTGCAGTTCGGCAGTTCAAATCTCACCGGCTCAAGGTTGACTCAGCCTTCCATCCTTCCAAGGTGGGTAAAATGAGGACCCAGATTGTTGGGGGCAATATGCTGACTCTGTGAACCACTTAGAGAGGGCTGTAAAGCACTGTAAAGCGGTATACAAGTCTAAGTACTATTGCTATTGCTACAGAGAAAGTCAAGAAGGAAACATGTCACATACATCTATGAAATGGATACCATCCCTGCCCCATCCTTGTGGAACATTTTTACACAGCCTTCTTCATTTGACCTTCTGGAAGGGTATCAAAATCTGGCTTTGCTGGTGTGCCTGAGACCCTGAGGGGGATGCTTCCTGCTGGAAGAGGCCTTTACAGCTCAAGAAACTAGGAAGGGTTCCTTCTGAGTCTCTTGCTCTGCCCATTTTCCACCTATAGTCTGTAAACGAGATGGTGACAGATTTATATTTTCAGATTTGTAAGATTGATGTCAGCCTTGCCAGATAGACCAGACAGGAAACATCACCAGATGAGCTAATTCTACTTTATTATAAGGCTACATTAACAGAATGTTGCAAGTCTGAAATTACAAATTTCTCACCATGTCCTTTACAGCCTGAGAAACTAGAGAGGGTCCCTTCTGAGCCTCTTGTTCCAGCCACTATCCAGCTTGGGCTGTGCCCTCTCTCATCCCTG
Source organism: Thermophis baileyi (assembly GCA_003457575.1). Classification (NCBI taxonomy): domain Eukaryota; kingdom Metazoa; phylum Chordata; class Lepidosauria; order Squamata; family Dipsadidae; genus Thermophis; species Thermophis baileyi. The sequence goes on from QLTV01003401.1 coordinate 759,107, forward strand.
TTTCTTAGCAGCATCTCTTCACCCATCTCCCAAGGTTTTTCTCATACACTATTACACAGCTTCATTATGTAAACTTTTTTTGGGAAGAATGATAAATTTCCAGTCTTAATAAATGTTTAAAATGAAAATGGGAATGGCTAAATATATTTTTTGTGCTCTTAGTACATACAGTATCCTTTAAGAGAGAGAGAAACAGTCAAAGCTGATGATACAGTAATGTTCCAAAAGCCTGCTATTGTTTCCCTATCAAGAGATGAATAAGCAGCTGAGCTTCATCTGTATTAGGTGACAATTTTCAACCTTCAGTGACATTTACCGTATTTTTCGGTCTATAAAATGCACTTTCCTCCCCCCCAAAAATGGGTGGAAATGTCTCTGCATCTTATAGAGCGAATGTTGCCGAAGCCCCGCCTACCCGCCGGCCCCCACCCTTCGGCCGTTGCCTCCCAGCAATTTGCCTCCTTGCAGCAAACAGCAAACAGCCTGATCAGCTTCAGCACAGCCTGATTTAGCACGAGCAGCTAATTGGCGGTTGGATCGGCCTCCCAGAATACCGTCGATCAGCTGTTTCAAGCTGCGGGGATTGCCGCCACCCATCACCACCATCGCTGCCATCGCCGCCTATCGCTGCCTATAGCCACATCCGCGCACCCCATTTTTGGCCTCTGCGCATCCCGTTTTTGGCCCATTCCAGGCGGCAGGGATCCCCACCACCACCGCTGTTCAGCCAAAAATCCCCGCCACCTGGAATGGGCCGAAAACGGGACACATGGAGGCCAAAAATGGGGTACGTGGAGGCGGTGATAGGCGGTGGCAGCGATTGGTGGTGATGGTGGCGATGAGCGGCGGCGATCCCCGTAGCCTGGAACAGCTGATTGGAGGTATTCCGGGAGGCCAATCCAACTGCCAATCAGCTGCTCGTGCTAAATCAGGCTGTGCTGAAGCTGACCAGGCTGTTTGCTGTTTGCTGCAAGGAGCAAATTGCTGGGAGGCAGAGGCAGATTTTTTTTTCTTGTTTTCCTCCCCAAAAGCTAGGTGCGTCTTATGGTCCGGAGTGTCTTATAGTACAAAAAATACGGTATATCCAAAGCTGCTTGGAAATTTACTTTCTTCTGAAGACTGCTATTTCTCTACCTGCACTATCAAAATAAAGTTATTAACACTGAAAGCTAGGGCATATGCTTACCTATCATAACCCCATGATTACTTCATTAAAACCATTAATGGCTTCCCTACCAGCAGTACATGAATTGATTCCTTTGCTTTTCACTGTAATTATTCATTCTGAGCCGCCTTCAAAACTGTTTCATTGAAATTTGGGACCTACATCTTTAAAACTAACTTGCCTGATAGTTCTCTGTGACTTTTTTTTCATGAATCTATTTACTCGTTCAGGTAAAAACAGGACTTATACATTAGGGCTATTTTTCATACATGTTTCTAGCAACTCTGTCAGAGAGAGTTGTAAAACTGGCATTAAACATTGGATAAAGATATAATACTCATCTTAAGAACCCAGTCAAGATGTGAGAGACGGAGAAGAGGAGAAGGAAAGCAAAATTATAAATGCATTCAATTATCATGAAGCAATGGCCAGACCCTAACCTGAACAGGAAGTCTATTCTTGATACTTGCTGATTGGCCATCTATAACAGTATATGTTCAAAGTGAAAGAGGAGGAGAAATATAGCACTTCTGTTGAATTTCTCAGTGCCCTCACAACCATCATCCCTGACATGTAGACCCCTGGAAGTAAATAATGATTAAAATGTGAAATACTAATTTCATGATGTTTGACATGCATGCAAATGAAATGCTATTATTATAGTTACTCAAAACACACTTCCTAAGAATTTTCTCACTTCACACAGCTTGACTTCCAAAGAACAGAGTGCTTTTCTTGGCATCTGGCAGTAAAACATGAATAGTCTGTCATTAATGTCAGAAGGTGTGGTTTAAAGATTTTTCTTTTGGCATGTTTTTACATATTAGCAGACTGCTCACATGGCGGTGGTAGGAAAGCAAGCCAGAGAAGGCATTTCCTGCCAAAATTGAAAACAAATCTTGCAAAGGCCTCCCGCCCCTTTCTCTCTGAAACACTTAATCATCTGCTAGTTTTTTAAAGCAGCATAAAAGCAAAGGCCTGTGACTCTATTTTTAATCATAGTATGAATAGAAACATTATTATTTCAAATTGATTTTTTAAAAAAATGCGTGATTCTTATAACAGCTATGGTATCAATATAGAAATTACAGTGGTAATGATCTTGCATACATAAGTGATAAGGGTCAGTACTATTATTTTTCTACCTCCTTTATTTTTCACCCTTTGCATCCAGTATTTAATATAGTGTTTGAGATATAAATCAAATGCTCTGGAAAACAATATTTTGTTTATTGCTTGCTGTTAGCACAGAGTATCAGGACAAAGCAGCATTATTGCTCTATCCTTCCAGCCAATTCTGCTAAATCAAAAACAAATTGCAGTTAGAAAGGCAGTAACTAAATGGCAAATCCAGAAAAATATTCTCTAGCTCTATCCTAGAAAACCTTTTTGTTTTTACAATAATGATATTATTCAAGTAGAAAGCATTTCTCCTGATCTAGTGTGTTTTGAATTTACAGTGAAGCCATAATGCTTAAATAGAAGGTGAAGGGTTTGTACATTCAGAGAATAAAAATCTCTGTGAACTGGATTCATCCATTTTCTGCTTATTATTTGTCCTGATGTTTCTGTCTTTAAAAAAAAAAAGGATGCAGAGGATACAGGATAATAGCATTCTAAACTACTTATTCTTTAAAGCAGCGGTTCTCAACCTGTGGGTCGCGACCCCTTTGGGGGTCAAACGACCATTTCACAGGGGTCGCTGCACGCGTTAGCCCACCATCTTGGTGCCACCGTCACTGCAGGGGTGAAATGCTCCCCGTTCGGCCGTGCCTGCGGGTCGCCGGATAGCCGGTAGCGACAGAAGCGGGAGACTTCGCCCACCCGCCCGGACTCCGCCATTTGGGTTCTTTTACCCTCTGCGCATGCACAGAACGCTTTGCGCATGCGCAGAGGGTAAAAGAACCCAAATGGCGGCGTCCGGGTGGGTGGGCGAAGTCTCCA
>QLTV01003401.1:768654-784933 GCA_003457575.1 Thermophis baileyi
TTGCCCAAAAGGCATTAAGAGTCGTTAACCTAATCTTGCATAGCTTCTTCTCTGGTACTATTGTACTTTTAACTAGAGCATATAAAACATTTGCTAGACCAATTCTCGAATACAACTCATCTGTCTGGAACCCGCACTACATATCGTACATTAATGCAATTGAAAATGTCCAGAGATATTCTCAGAAGAGTCCTCCACTCCTCTGTTCACAACATAATACCTTATGCCACCAGACTTGAAATTTTGGGTCTAGACTCTAGACAATTTAGAACTACGCCGCCTTCGATCTGACCTAAGTGTAGCACACAAAATTATCTGCTACAATGTCCTACCTGTCAATTACTACTTCAGCTTCAACCGCAACAATACACGAGCACACAATAGATACAAACTTAATGTAAACCGCTCCAAACTTGATTGCAAAAAATACGACTTCAGCAACAGAGTGGTCAATGCCTGGAATACATTACCTGACTCTGTAGTTTCTTCCCCAAACCCCCAAAACTTTAACCTTAGACTGTCTACCGTTGACCTCACCCCATTCCTAAGAGGTCTGTAAGGGGCGTGCATAAGCGCACCAGCCTGCCTACCATCCCTGTCCTAATGTCCCCATGTATTCGTACCATCTCATGTACTCATAACCATGTTTATATATTTTATGTATTCACAATCATGTTTATACTTTTTCTGTAATCATATATTTCAGTAATCATATATACGCTTGACAAAATAAATAAATAAATAAATAAATAAACAAACAAATAAATAAATAATAAAATAAATAAATCTAAGTATAAATACTTTTATTAGCATTTTATGCTTACACCAAAATATGGCAGACGAATGGACATGTCCTGCAGTACTGATTCCTCCAGCATAGTAATTATTCAAAAGGACTCTTATATAATAGAAATGTCACTGATTTGAGGGAATGAATTTAGAGAGTTTCTGTGTGATCAGGAGTATTGCTTCATCAGGTTTCCTGACTGCAGAAATTCTATAGCTATAGCCAAAGCCCACTGTAACAACATTGCCAAAAAGGCATTAAGAGTTGTAAACCTAATCTTACGTAGCTTCTTCTCCGGTAATATTACACTATTAACCAGAGCATACAAAACATTTGCCAGACCAATCCTTGAATACAGCTCATCTGTCTGGAACCCACACTGCATATCAGACATTAATACAATAGAGCGTGTCCAGAGATATTTTATGAGAAGAGTCTTCCACTCCTCTGCTCGCAACAGAATACCTTACGCCACCAGACTTGAAATTCTGGGCTTAGAAAACTTAGAACTACGTCGCCTTCGGCATGACCTAAGCATAGTTCATAAAATTATCTGCTACAACGTCCTACCTGTCAACTTCAACCACAACAATACACGAGCACACAACAGATACAAACTCAAAATGAACCGCTCCAAACTCGATTGCAGGAAATACGACTTCAGCAACAGAGTGATTAATGCCTGGAACTCACTACCTGACTCTGTGGTTTCATCCCCAAATCCCCAAATCTTTACCACTTATGTATATTATCAAACACATACTTGACAAAATAAATAAATACAATAAATAAAAATTTGATCTTCACTGCAGACTTTTTTGGTATAAATACAGAGTCTGCTAGTAGAAAGGCAGAAGCATTTTAACAGAATTGAAACCCAGAAGAAGCTCACAATATTATCAATGTCAAGTAATATGCCCTTGATGAGAAAGAATATGCAGGGACTGTCCATCCCATTTCAGGACCTCATTTTAACCTGTTAAAAAAAAATTTCTTGAACATATGTATATCCTTTCAGTTATTGCTATTTTATTAAGGCAAGCAAAGCACACATATATATCTATAAAAAGATAATAATTTATTTTCAAAAAATATACAGTAGATAAGTGAGGAAATAAAGCTAAAAATAATTAAAAACTAAATAAAAGCTAGTACAATTGCAAATTAAAATGTGTGTGTGTGTGTGTGTGTGTGTGTGTGTGAATAGGAGAAAGAAAGAAGGGTGAAATTTGTTGGAAACTAAATGGATAGGAAAATGAGAATAATGAAAGGTCAATCAATTAATTATCACCAGAATTCACTTATAGAAAAGGACATTGTCACAGAACTGAAAATGAAAGTTCAGGAAATAATTGTGCCTATAAATAAAAGTGAATATTCCTCTCACTTTTTCCAGTCTCCCACTATGATTTTACCAGCCTCTACTTGGGGCAAATGATTGTGGTCAGTTTGCAAGATAACTGATTTGAGGACAGACTTATTAATTATTGATTCTCCCAACTTGTCAATCTGGACTTCTCTATGAACACTTGCTAGAAATGAAAACAGTTAAGGAATTCTGGATTTTAACTCAGTCCTCAGCTTTGGTTACAAGGATGGCCTGATATTCGGTCCATACTGCGTTCACTTTGGTCCCCTATTAGTGGGTTGCCATTCTTGTTCATGTTTTCTGAACAGATTGTAAAAAAAAGAAAAGAAAACTCAAACACTGGAATTTTTCATTTTTCCTATCACTTGAGCTAAAGGAAAGTGCCAGAATTCCTGCCTTTTTATTCTGGTTTTAAAAAGATACTTTCTCATGGTAGCCTCACATTTCACTGTTTTATTAATGACCACGTTTTGAAAAAGCCCAGCTTTTACATCAACTGGTGAACTTCTAAAAATCAGTAAAAGAAACACTATGAGGGACATACTGACCAGAGAGAAGAAACACTATGGGGTGCATAATGACCAAAGAGGAGGTTCCATTCCTGATATAGTGTCCAACTGAAATTAAGGTGTTTGACTACAGTGAAATAAAATACCACAGGTGATCCAGACAGTACCACAGCCTGTACAAAGCAGAAAACATTACTTTTTTCCAGTGTTCCATCAATGATCAAACAAATCTGGATTAAAAGAGTCATTTTGTCTTGGATGCTTTTTTGAATTAACCTATCTTGTATTTCATTTGCAAGTTTTACTTTGGACTGCTTCTCTCTCATTCCAACCCACATCCTGAGCTAGTAGTTGAAACATTACCTAGTCTATTGCAGATGTTGGAACTCAAGGTTGGTTGTAGCTTGGTTAACATAATCCTCACAACCAGTTGTAGAGATGCAACAAAATTAGGCCTGGCATGAATCAGAAGAAGGTGTCAATCACTTTGAACCTCTGTCAATCCCTATATATAGTCCCTATATATGTATAACTTCAAAGAGGTTACAAGCATTACCAAATAGATCAGGAGGAAGAATATTGTAGTCAATTCCAGGATAGCTTGTATACCAAAATTTACTATAACTTATGTGGAGGTGAGGCTGTTCCAACATGCAACTGGAGCCGACCTTATCATAACTGGAAGGATTTCCTTTTAAGATTTGAATACTAAACATGTGAATTTAGTGTAACATTGATATTTTTTGCAGCCATATCACATTGCTAATTCTGTCCCTATTTCACAAATAGTATACATCAAATACTGTACATTTCCTAATGCATTTGATTTTTATTTCCTAAGTGAAAAACTTTACACTAATCTCTGCTAAATATCATTGTGTTACTTTTAGCTCATTCAACTTATCAAGATAATTTAACGTTATTTCTAACTTTTAGAAATACTGCAGCACTCCCCTTGATATCCCGTTCCAATTAGTTGAGAATCACCATTCATTTGTTTATGATTTTGTTTAACCAGTCATATTTTCACTAAATTGTCATGTTACATAGCTCACATTTATCTAGTTTGCTAATCAGAATTTTTAAATGGGGTTAACAGATCAGTCACTTTAAGATCTCCTGTAAAATTTTCTGTCTAGTGTGATTGGTTTGTAGTTCATCCAATCTATCATTTTTCTTCTTTTGAACATAGGGACATCATTTGCTTTCTTCCGCTCATCTGGCAGTTCACCAGTTGTATTACTTTTATTTAATCCTAACTTGCATGAAACTTCTTCTCAAGGGTTTTAGTTTCAGAAACATTTGACAATTACAATACATTTATTGAGGCAGTACAGTATTAAAACAATTTCCAATGTTATCTTGTGATACACTGAAAGTTGTCAAAGATTTCTAGCTATTTTTTCATCCTTTAAGAACAAAACAATATTTTTAGTCTTTCAACATTCCTAGCTAGCATAGTGTCATTTGAAAAAAGACAAATGTTTGGAAACTATAGAATAAGTACCAGGAACTTTGCTTAGCCAGCTTAAAGATGGCAAGGCGGGGTGGGAAGATATAATAGATTGTGATCTACCCACCTACAGCAATGCAATGAAACTTTAGAACAGTGGTTCTCAACCTTTCTAATGCCGCGACCCCCCCCGCGACCCCCCTGCTGCTGTGACCCCNAGACTGAGCAGGCTACGCGGGAGAAGAGTGCCCCACCCATCTTCACAAGGCACACCTGGGGAATGAGCAGGGATGAAATGCTCCTGGTTCGCTCGTACCTGTCGGTCACCGTAGAGCCGGTCACCAAGGTAGCGCGAGGCGCCGCCCACCCACCCGGATGCCACCATTTGGGTTCTTTTACCCTCTGCGCATGCGCAAAGCGTTCTGCGCATGCGCAGAGGGTAAAAGAACCCAAATGGCGGCGTCCGGGCGGGTGGGCGAAGTCTCCCGTTTCTGTCGCTACCGGCTATCCGCAGGCACGGCCGAACCGGGAGCATTTCACCCCTGCAGTGACGGTGGCACCAAGATGGCGGGTTAACGCGCGCGGCGACCCCTGTGAAATGGTTGTTCGACCCCCAAAGGGGTCGCGACCCACAGGTTGAGAACCGCTGCTTTAGAATCTTTCAGTGCATGAAACAAAAAAATCTAACTGGCACATGCTGTTTATTTTTACCTATCATTGTACCTCAAAATATGAAACTGGAAGTGACTTATCCATCCTGACTGTTATGTTAGTGCAAGAAATTACTACATTGCCAATTTTTTTTAAAAAATTATTTCTTTATTCAATGTAATTGTTGGAGTAGAGGTTGTTTTTCTCTTATGTTCCCTTTCACTTTTTTCCCTTACATTCTCAGCCTCGTTGGTTAATGCAAAGGTTTAATTAATTTAATAATTCTATGTGAATATTCTCCCAGTTATTTTGTGTGCACCCTTAAAATAGAATTCAGTTTTTATCATTCACCAGATGAAGCCTCATCATGCTAATAATTTTGAACAGATGTAATTTTCTATTTCTTTTTGTTGGAGACCTCCTCAAGATTGCTCAGGTGTTTAAATTTAAGCATAAGAAATTCCAGATTCAGGGCCAATATAAGCATTGCATGAGAAAGAAAACATCTAAAAGTTTTCATTTCCTCTCCCTAATTCTTTTTACTTTTCCAAAGACAGAATAATTTTTATGCCATGTTTCATTTGACTACCTATTAAATTTTATTATTTTTTAAATGGAACTATGCACTATTGCTTAACAATTGCATCCTCTCTTAAAAGACACAACAGCCACAATTTTGGCTTCTCAAGATTCTCTGAAACACTGAAGACATGGTATCCATAATATATGACTGCAAAAATCATCTGGAATTCATTGACATACTGAGAACTAAATTAAAGCTCATATGCTTGCTAAGTCAAACAGACAGTTTGGGTTGCTATTTATAAATTGTGATTTTAAAAAAAAGTTATGGTATTTGTTTTGCTTTCCTGCCCAATTTAAATTAATGTTCTTTTCTTTACTTTCAAAGATTGTTCCCTTTAATAAGCACCAAGAAATATGGTGCATATATATGGTTCCCCTCCCCTGTGGTTTGCTAGTTTCTGAACTTTCAGCTTGACAATGATTCTATCTGTGTTAACTATTTGCTACTAGTTTCTGCTGGTTTCTTTGTCTGATCAAAACATACTGGCTTCATTCTATTCTCTTGGATAAGGATACCCCATGTCAGAAAACCAGACCAAATGATGCAATTCTTAACCTAGTATGTGCACATTATACAAATCTAGTTAATAGAGATGCAGTGGAAAAATTATGGGCTCTTGATCTTCTCTAATATTCCTATCCCTCTTGCTATGTAAAAGTGAACAAGAAACATATCTATAATTAATCCTAGGGTAAAAGGAGGAAGTACTTTTGGAAAATACAAATGTATATGCATACATATTCTACATTATTTCAAATGCAGATTGTGAACTTGGTCACCTTTTATTAAATCCAGGTCCTTTCTGGGTGTTAAGGCTTTATGAGCAGTGCTTCTGTGGAAACATACTGTTTTCTTTAGGAATTCTATATGTACTTTAAGTTCAGTTCTAGAGTTCATAATTGTTTTTGCTGGTAAGATTCTGTATCTGGTAATTCAGAAAGACAAGTTCCTCTTGGTGGTGGCCCATAGCTACTTCTTAACTAGTAATCATAATAATCAGTGAGCCTGATGGTGTAAACTAATCTCCACAAAGATCTTTGAAATAACTCAATTTTTAATACTTTATGGAAATCCTGTAAAATTAGGATAGGTTAAATTTCTACAAGAAGGTTGTTTCAACTGATGGTATATCCATAGAAAAAGATAACCCTATGAACCTCAACCTCAATTTCTCCCAGGTTATCAGTGTTGAATGGATTGAAAATAAGTGGAGAAGGTATTTCAGCAAATACTCAGGTGCTAAGCCATGTATAGTTTTAAAGATCAAGGCCAACACTTTGACTTGTAATAAAACTAATAGCTAGGACACCAATGCTATCTTTCAACTGGAACTGAAATCCACACATCTGATGAGCACAAAAATTGAACAAGGTTGCATAGTGGAGCACCTTATCATATCGATAAATTAATAAACTTCTTCATTTGGTGGGTAGCATGCTGTTGATAAATCTATAATGATGAGAAATGTGGGAAGAAATATCCATCTGGTACAGTTCCAAGCCGGGAGAAAGACACTGGAAACATGAAGGCTGATTGGAAAGATGGTTTAATGATGAAGCAGAACCACATGGGTTCTGGGCAGCTAACAAAATGGAGTTGAGAGTGGAGGGTTTTTATAGCTTTTTTAAGCTTTTCATTTGAGCTTCCTGTTCCTGTGCAAGAAAATGTATTCTATTGGCTGTTGTCAGACTCCCATGGGGCCATGTAGGGTTATGTAGGGGTCATAGCTGGCTCTATAGGCAAAGTACAAATCCTAGGTGTTTGTCTGAGCTAAGTTTGATTGAAGTTTGGACTGTTCTGAGGGTGATGCAATAATTCCTATTGTGGCTTAATGGCTTTATCCTGTGTTGGATCTTGAGTGAGGGCTAATCCTACCATTCTGCCTTTGTTTCAAAATATCCTGCTTGAAATATCCTGTCTTGAATGGATTACCAAATCTGCATTTCTAAAAGCTGGCTTCAATATCTGCTGGGGCTATTAAGAAGACTTGGAGACTGCTTTCTGTCTCCAAGAGCATGTTTCTCCATTTCTCTTTTAGAGAAATATAATATTCTGCCTTTTTAATATTTCCCAAAATATTTCATTCTTCTGGGGGGGTGCGTGCTGACTTTCTACAGAAATATAATTTTAATGATTCAGTTATGAAATCCTTTGGAATGTCTATTTTAAATATGGCTGCTTGGAAATAGGAGATTTTGAATTCCTCAGAACTCCCCCAGTTCAAACATAATATGCATCACCAACATCACTTTTAATTTGTAGATACACTGGGGAAAAAACATCAAGTAGCCTTTGTGTCAGTGGTGAAATCCAAACTTTTTTATTGTGTGGGCGTGGCTTGGTGGGCGTGGTGTGGCTTGGTGGGCGTGGCTTGGTGAGCGTGGCAGGGGAAGGATACTGCAAAATCCCCATTCCCTCCCCACTCCTGGGGGAAGGATATTGCAAAATCCCCATTCCCTCCCCACTCCTGGGGGAAGGATATTGCAAAATCTCCATTCCCACCCCACTCTGGGGCCAGCCAGAGGTGGTATTTGCCTGTTCTCTGAACTACTCAAAATTTCCGCTACCGGTTCTCCAGAACCTGTCAGAACCTGCTGGATTTCACCCCTGCTTTGTGTGATTCATTTTACACACATAACATTTTGTTGGGTATATTAGTCACAAAGTTATGAACTTTTGTTTCAGACTTCCTATGTTCGCTATGAGGATATTAAAGTTCAGCACAACTGGATATTTGCAATAACTGTACCAGCTCAAAACAGGAGAATCTCTAGGAAATACTAAAGTAACCTGGGACTGGTTTAGAAAAGCAGAAACCTCTTTTGCAGGAAAAGGAAACTAGAAAGGTTCAACATGGTATTGTTTATATCTTCTGTTAAGAAGAATGGAATAAGATAGTTACTTATTCTTTCTTATCTTTCTTCTGCAAAAATGCTTTTTAAAGTTTCTCCAGTGAAATTTTATTTATTTAAGTAAACATTTAAATTTATATATACATTTAAAATTCACTTAAAATAAAATTGACCTGGATGAAGAAGGAGAATGGAATTTTTTTAGTTTATCTATCACATGGCAAAAATATAAATTTTATATATGTCTTGAGACTAGGAAAAGATCTTTTTTTTTCTTCAGCACCATCGATAAATTCTAAGGTAGATAACTAATATATTTTCATTTTTCTACATAATTTCTATAAGTATTTTCAAATGTCATTTGAAATGTACTATATTCTATATTATTATAAGCCCCACATCACCTTTTACAGAACAGAATCTTTTGCAATTGTAAGTCATAGTAAAATGGAGATTATCAGCGTGTAATTCCTCATTTGTTACTTAATCATCCTGAAAGTCTTGGATGGAAAATAAATCAGTTAATAGCAATAGTAAATATAAACTGGAAGGAAACATTGTAATAATTAATAATGTAGAATAGCCTAATTATAAAATATGAGTTAGTATGTGTTAACTGAAAAACATACACCCACACTCTCAAACACACATGAGCTATAGTTACAAATTATGATTGTACAGATTATGATTAAAAAGTAATAGATTATAATACTGACGGTGACAATTTCATTTTTCAGGGATCCAGTATATTATAATTCAGTGCATTTGGGGAAACAAATACTTTTTTTAAAAAAAAAGAACAAAAATAATAGTGAAGTCATGCTAGATGATACAAAATATTCTATTCTTTCTCAACAGAAAACAGTCAAATGCTTTTGGCGATAAGTCATTATATCAGTCTGTTCCATGTAGCTTGTGAAAATAATGTATCGTATTTGTTTTCTTATATGGATTGTAAGAAATCAGTCCTGACGCCACAGAAGGCAGTTTAGAATTAGTCAACAATTCAAAAATGCATGATGCCTGACTTCCAGGATTATAATTTTTGCAGACTGTTACAATAAAACTTGTGCAGTCATAAACATAACCTCAAGATATATTAAAACATGTAAATATACTTAGTGTTTCTGAGATATGAAATGTAAGATTAACTGAATAAGGCCATTCATTTTTTTCAAATGAATGTAAATGTATTCATCAATTCAAAGCAATGCATAGTTTATTATATGCACAATATACTAATAAATAGCCATGTATTAAAAAAATAATGAGATTTTCTGATAAACACATCCTGTGGTGGATTGGGTCATAAAAGATGTTAAAAGGGAGGAGAAGATTTTGGATAAAATCTAATTAAAATACAAAAACCTTGTTATATTTCTGAGATAAAATAAAAATTGTATTAGTTAATTGTAAACAAAAGCATAAGTGCAATAAAAAGTCATTTAAAATGTAAACACACGGGGAGTGTTTTATTTAACTACAATAATGTTAATATTACAAATAGAATGTAAATTGGTTAGGCCGAAAACTATTGGAACTGACATGCATTTTTTTACAGTGAATTATAGTCTTTGTTCTCCATTTTTAAAACTTCCACTGTAAACATTGTTTTTAACAAGCTTCTGAATAATGCTGTTTGTAGCTCTTAATAAAGAATTGTGAATTCAAATACCTTTTGGGTATTTTTTCCCCCAAAAATAGACAATAAGAATAAAAAAGGACGTCAGGTTTCATCTCATCCGAACAAAGGTGAGATCAGTAATTATAAACAGAAAAGGGATATTTTAATAAAATCCTTTCCAGCAGTAATCTAGATTTTCTTTAATACTTTGCTTTGATACTTTAGGCCCAAAGGCTATGCTTATATCTAATAACTTCTTCATTATGTCTTGTATACAAACAGGTGTGTGCAAAAGAATTGCATAGCTCCACTGAGTATTACTGTATTTTAAATGTAAAAAGAGGTGGATATCAAGCCAATATTTCAAAATTTGAATATTCAATTCCCTCCTTCCCTGCGCCTGCCCGACCGCCTGCCTGCCTTCCAATTCAGGGCAGTTTACAGAAGGTTAAAACCAACAATTAGTAATGAATAAAATTAGCAACATTCAAATCAACCACACCAAGGGGGAGATGGACGCAAATACATAATACTTAGTACATTAATGTACCTATGTATTTGTCATGGCCTTTATTTCATAATTTCTCCTGCCCCATTTGTTCCCATGTGATATAGGAAGTCTATATCAAAATCAAGACAGTGGCTACAAACAAACCTTGAAGTCCTGTCCCTTTTTTACATGCATTGTAATGAATGGGGGGGGGGGAAGAGTGGGATGTTGATTCCCTAGTTGTCACTGCTGTTTGATTTTTTTTTTAATTTCCCCTGAGGACATCTCTGTACTTTTGTAACAGAAAGAAGATGGATTTTTCTCTTTCTCTGTATAAACTGGCTTTTCTTTTATATTCTTGTGTATAGTATGGCTTGGTAAGATATTAGACCTTTTTTTAAGCAAGTTTCTGAGTTTCTCCCCCTTTCTTGCTTCCTGTTGTTTTTTCTCTGTTGTTTTTCATTGCTTGATGCAGGGAGTGTTATCTCTTCTTTTGGAGGTATTTGGCCATCTTCAAGGTCAGCCACCTGTAGATGGTACTATTCACATAAACGCTTGAAAGCTGATAGCCAAGAAGTGTAAACAACACATGGACTTAATGAAAGATATGAGTAATTGCAATAGTATGCTATATATGTTTTGAAAGCCTTCCTAGGGATGAACTTCAGGATAGCCCTGACACTCAGCAAAAGCATTATGCGCTAATTGGATATAATCTGGAGAACATTCACTGTTGCCCTGTCAAGGATAGAACTGTCTGTTCTGCATTCACACTTCTCTATTGATATTGCCATGCTTTATTTGGTTCCTTTGCCTGTGAATATTTTTCCGCTTTATTAAAAATTATTTTATCTTTGTTTTGTTCAATAAATCTTTTCAGCTTCTTCATTTGTTTGTTCCTTACTTTCAAAACTATAACATATTGTCCATACTTTGCTCTGGTCAAACAACATTTGAGCTTACATTCTTGTTGTGAGGGATGAAGAATACCACAATTGTCTTTCTGTGACACTTCTATCTAGGAGCAGCATCATAAGCTATTTGAGTTGTTTCCTTAGAATTGACACTTTAAAGGGTTTTGTTGGAATAAAGACTTTCAGAGTAATTGCAGTCTACTGCAGACCTCTGTACGCCTTCATAAAGGTGATGCAAGAATCTTGGGTCCCACCCATAAGAATTCCTTTTACATTTTTCATTCCCTTTGAAAATAATTTCAAAAACAGATTCTTCAAACTGAAGAATGGCAAGGAAAAAAACCCACGATTTTGGGGGGAGTGCAAAACTAGAAATAATGCATTGATGACTGCTATACCTCTGTTATAGTAAGGTCTACTAATATTCTCACAAGTGCTAATTCACTTGAATTCTGAAGAAAAAAAGAAAAAGAAAAAGAAAAGGTCCCACTGCATTTGGAAAGACAAGAATGTAATTATGTGAAATGAATCGTCCCAATTTTCCATGTAAGCTAAACTAGACAGAGCAGATGTCTGCCCGGCCATAATTTATATCTCAATGTGCCTATTTTCAGACTTGCAAACCATTATTCTTATGTATATTTTGCATTGAAGTGCATGACTCACCAAGTATCTGTGAAACTTGTATTTCTGCTATTATAACACCATAAGCATGACAGTAAGTCAGTGTTTGGAAACATGTGACTGAAGAGTTGTCTTGTTAGTTTATAGCTGCAAAAGAATAAAGAGAGTATGGGACATGAATTGTTTCATTGTGCCATTTCCTTTCATTGACCTGGCAGATTAATATACAAAGACCTCATTTTATATGAGTACGTTTCCTTGATTTATGTGCTGCATAGTGGCGCCATCATATGCAACCTGATTGAGTGCTGAACTGCTGATGAGCACCATTTGCTATGCAGATCCACTAATATTTCTCTACAATATTGTTGCTGCCTTTGTAGTGATTGGCAGCAATATGCTGAAAATTGGCAGACCTCTTTGGCAAATATTTACACATGAGCAGATTACTATATGCATTAGCAAAGACTTCATGAAAACAACTGATACATAAATATAAACACATCAAAATTACTGAGAGGGTTGCAAAGATATCTATAAATCAGCTCTACAGTCTCTGACATAGTCGTTATGCCTGCACAGTATAAGGTATGTATATGTAAAATACATCTGTAGTGATATATCAGTGCAGCGCTTATTCTAAGGTAGGAATATATTATTCATGTCAAGATAATTTTGGTTATTTTTTAGGAATCTTCTATCAGTTCTAGGAATCAGAATCTTAATACATTTAGAAAGTACTAGCTTGGGGAAAACTGTATAAATAAATAAATAAAAATAAGAAGACAACAATAATGACAATGATGGTGATGGTGATGATGGTCTATCAATTCTTAAGATTACATAGGTATATTTTATCCAGAATGACCTGTCTCCCAACATGGTTCTTCAGGTCCTCTCAGTGTACACCATTGTGATTGTGTCCATCCATCTTGCTACTCTTAAGGATGTCCCCTTTTTTCTCTCTCTTCCTGTTTATTTTTCCCAGCATTATAAAACTTCTCAAGAGATATAAAATCCTGGCATTTTGCTGTTCCTTACCAGGAACGATCTCCCTACCACAATGAGGCAATGCAGCAGGATTTGAGGGGGAATTATTGGTCATGAAATGCTTAAAAGTTTCTCTCTGTGTTATTGAAGATTATCAACAATATTTTTTTATGTTGCAATATGCTGAAAGAGCCATATTAATAGATTATGTATTTGAGATTTGTTTTTAAAGCAGAGGTTAATTAAAATGAATGTGGGCTATAGAGAAAGTCAGAAAAGCTTGGCTCTCTAGCAGGACTTAGCTGAAGTTAAAGAGCTGAATAGGATTGGATCTGGCTCATACTTACTTGTGAGACTGCCAAGAATTTCCATGGCTGTAGATCAGCCTGGGAAGTCAACGAAACCAACAGCAAATAAATACATTCCAGAAGAAGATAATGGCAAACTACTTGCATCTTGCAGACAAGAAAGTGACTTGAAAGTATCTACCAAACCAACGGGAACCAAGCACTACTCAAAGAATTTATATTACTTTTAAAGCTTCAAAGCTATAAAGCCAAATGGTGGCCTAAGGGACCATATTCTCAATGCTGCTTTTACAAGTTTGGAAAAAAGGAACTAAAGAAGTAATTTTAGTTTTAGTCAGAACCAGGGGTGAAATGTTCCCGGTTCTCTCGTACCTGTCGGTCGCCATAGAGCCGGTCGCCAAGGTAGCGCGAGGTGCCGCCCACCCGCCCGGACGCCGCCATTTGAGTTCTTTTACCCTCTGCAAATGCACAGAACGCTTTGCGCATGCGCAGAGGGTAAAATAACCCAAATGGCGGCGTCCGGGCGGCATCTGGGTGGGTGGGCGGCACCTCGCGCTACTTTGGCGACCGGCTCTACGGCGACCGACAGGTACGAGTGAACCGGGAGCATTTCACCCCTGGTCAGAACTGATTGTTTTATCTTGCTGAGCTCATTATTTCCATCACTGAGCTATATTTGCTGAAATGCTACTCTTTACATACTTACATGCAATGTCATATTTTGGCATTATTATAGTTAGGAACGGATACTTATTCATTTTCGATGTCTATAGCATAGTAAAATACACTTGAATGGGTCAGAACATTTCTTTTTTTATCTGCTAACATTTCTCTTACAACTAAAACCCCCACTCTTTAAGTGCTTGAATCATAAGAAAAATCATCAAGGTTCATTCCTTTTAAACCACTGCCACTGGAAGGCGAGATAAAAATCAAATTAAATTAAATTTAAACTGAGGACTTTGCTGAAAATCTCATGGTATCCTATTGCTTGCCACTTTTATGCAACCTTAGGTGACACCAAAGTCTCTCCTGTCACGTGCATTCTTGCCAGTCTTCAAGGAATGACACAATATTCTTTGTCACCCTTGTTATAAAAGGTGGGAAAGACTGCAGTTTTATTTTCATACTGTTTGGGATGCAAGTGTCTTCCCTGAGCAAATTGCCTTGTTTTATGCAAAGTTCAGTTTACAGCCCAAATGGTAGAACACAGAAAAACCGAATAAGCTGAATCAGGTGAAACCTGCATCCTAGTTCTTGTGAGCTCTTCCAGAGAAATTGTGTGCTGCTGGAGGCAGGAAACCCTTTATAAAAGTAGTGTGACCCTGTTTTTTGCCATCTGAATGGTAATGCTTGATTGGAAAATCAATGAAGTGCTGTGAGAATTGCACTTCAGTGTTGGAGACAAGCCACACAAAAATCCAACTTTTCACATGAGATGAAGATTGCCTTTGGTTCATTTACTCTCTTAAGACACATTAAAATCAAATCTATCACCCCATTTGGCCATCTGTCAACCCTCACCACACAGTCAACGGGGAGACTTTGTTCTTCCATCACCAGCATTGGAGAATGTTTTGTTATTTTAATAAATGGTTTTAGGCCTTAGAGACAGAAATAAATCAAACCAATTTATAAACCCTGAAAATGTTAGCTTCAGGAGTTTCCCCCCCCGCCCCCCTCCAAACCCTACGGAGGATTATGTATGGATGGCTTGCTGTAAAGGAAGCAGTTTTAGCAGTTTCTTAAAAAGGAAAAAAAATGGAAATAAAGAAAATTAATGCAATGTTCTCTGCCCTTAAATACTTAATAAATGGAAGACTAAATTATATGTCAAATGTAGAACAATCCCAAAAAGTTTATGTTAAGCATAATAAACAGATCATGGTAAATATTTGCATATAAACTCACTTTCTCACTCAGCGACAAATTTTACCTGCTAGTTGTTCAGATCTTTATTCACATGATAAAAAGTATCTATCTCATCATGTTTAATGTTAAAGTGGTTTAAAGACAAAGAGAGGCTAAAAATAACTGATAAAACTTTGTCAATAGTGAACTTTATGAGTCATCCATCTCATAGTTACCTATGTCTTTGCTATGTAAAGATGTTTATCCCATCCAGATTTAGCTTCTATCACTGATTGATTTCAACAATCCTATTCTGACGGTATTCTGCCATATTGCATGCTGTAGTTGAAGTCAAAGTATGTAGCATCATAACAAACCTTAATAACTTAACAAAATAGACATGCAACTATGTCACATTTACCTTTTAAAGCAGTGGTTCCCAACCTTTTTTTTGGCAATGCCCCACCTAAGCATCTCTAAAATCCTAATGCCCCTCCCTGTGACATATAATTACTATTCACACAGTGAACTCCTACTCACACGGAGGAAGCCTAAAAGGCCATTAACTTGATTTAAACAAGGTTCCAATTGCCCCCATTAAAAATCAAATTGACCTCCTGTGGTGCGTGGGCCCCACGTTGGGAACCACTGTTTTAAAGGATCACTATTAAATATTTTTTTCTGGTGCAACAGTATAAAGGTTCTAGAGAGAAAGCTAACACTGAAACACTAAGTTCTTGAATTTGGTGGAAGAGGAAACACCTGGAGGGAGGGAGGGGACAGAGAGGGGGCTCTTTCTTCTGTTGAAGCGCCCTCTCTGCCCCCTCCCTCCTTCCCCCCCTCTCTCTTACATCAGGGGTGGGTTCTGTTAGATAGTGGGTAGAGATGACAGGAGACAGACTTCCAAAGCAGCTCTTTATTTCAGCTCTTGTATCAGCAACCAGCAAAGAGCAGTCTGACAGCTTGCCCTTTTATAGGGAGCTGTCAGACAGACCAGCCAATAGCGTTTGAGCTTTTTCCCGCTCAAACGCTGGACCTGGTTGGAACCATGCAACATAGTTTAAACAGTTAGAACATAACACCCCTCCCCTCCTGGATGGAGCTGTCCAGCATACGTAATCACGCAGGTAGGCGGGGCGTTTTGAAGCCCTACTAGACCTGCGCAATTCAGTTGGGGGGGAGGCAGCGGCCTGTGCGGACAGGTCTGCTGCCGCTCCGGGGCTCGAGCATGGAAGCTCCTGGAAGGTACTGGGTGTGGCCTCCACGGCCGA
>QLTV01003401.1:788756-815906 GCA_003457575.1 Thermophis baileyi
ATCGGCGATCGGTGCGGCAGACGCTGTCATCGTCGCTGCTCTCTGGGTCGTCCAGGTCGCGGAACTCGCAATGGCCGGATGCCTTATGGAGGGCGGCGATATACTGATTTATTGATTCGCCCTCTTGCTGCATTCGCTGCCGAAATTCGTATCGCCGGACGACCTTGGACGGGGTGGGCGCGTAGTGCGTCTTCAGCGTGGCTTGAAGCACTTGCCACGGAACGGTCTGGACCGGTGTTGGGTCTGACAAAGACTCCGCGGTGTCAAACACCTCGGGGCCACAGTGACTGAGAAAAACAGCTCTTTTACGGTTGTCGGTCAGACCCAGCATGTCGTTTGCCTCAAGGAAGCACTCGAAGCGCCGCATATAGGAGTCCCACTTCTCCCGGGTCGGGTCGAAAGGCGCCGGAGGGTGGAAGGTGGACATCGCGGCAGAGAGTAGGCAGAAAGGTAGCTGCCTGGCTGGTTGGAATCGCTGAAGAAGCAGTCACGGTTCTTCTGAACCCAAGCCCTCGTCGCCACTGTTAGATAGTGGGTAGAGATGACAGGAGACAGACTTCCAAAGCAGCTCTTTATTTCAGCTCTTGTATCAGCAACCAGCAAAGAGCAGTCTGACAGCTTGCCCTTTTATAGGGAGCTGTCAGACAGACCAGCCAATAGCGTTTGAGCTTTTTCCCGCTCAAACGCTGGACCTGGTTGGAACCATGCAACATAGTTTAAACAGTTAGAACATAACAGGTTCCACTTACCTTCCCTACCGGTTCGCATCATGATGGAAGTGCGCATTTTGCTACATTGCAGGCAGCCGGCAGGTAACAGCAGTAGCCTGCAGTACTGCACTCTAACCACTACACCACCGTGGCTCATAACATATAACATATAAACTGGAGTGATTTATCTTGCTCTGTTTTTTTTACCTCACAAAAACCTGGCATTTTAACAGGGGTGTGTAGACTTTTTATATCCGCTGATGGTAGACACTTGTTTTTTAGATATGAAAGCAAGATCTTTTTTAAAAAAAGAAGTGATAAAAGACAGTAACATGGATCTTACTATAGGAGCTTAAAAAGTCGTTTCCTTCACCACTCCTTTTCATCATTTGATGACACATTTTTAACATGTCCTCTTTTCCTGCTTCTCTGACAGTGATGCAGACTTAAGTGTCCTAGTGGTCAATGAATTAAAAGAGGCCATGACCCTCTATGTGGTCCCATACACAGAAATTTTTTATTACCTTTACCCTGTTTTGCTTTTTAACAAAAGAAGCTGTCAGTTGCAACCATTTTCTCTGGCTCTACAATGATAACTTACACAACAGACCTAGTTAGGATCTCTGAGCTCTTAAACCAATATTTTATAATCTAAACATCTAGGATTAGGTCCCTTGGAAGGCAAAAAAAAATTACTTCTGAGGTGGCCTGAATCAATTTAGTTACACATTTTTCTCTTTGCAACTTCAAATATATTGCTGATCCTCACTGGTTTTCAAAGTCCTATAATACCATGTATAAGTTTGTACAGAAGTATTTGGCTTCCATAACGCAGCTGAAAAGAATGACCTAGATATAAAGTCAGGTATGGTTATAGCAGAATAGTTAAAATTAATGGCTCTTAAATTAAGTTTGATTAACACTAGACTACTAATCCACTAGATTCAATGAACAAATACCTATATATAGTATGTATAAATAACTGCAGGGCAATAGAGTTCAGTAGGATTGTACAACACCCTTAATTCTAGCTCTATTTGAAGAATAATTGAGGCATAAAAATAATATTAGAAACAAACTATGTGTTATATGACTTTTCTGAGAAAAAATTATGTGTGATGTTAGCTATAAATTAAAAGATACACTGCAAACTTAAAATTTCTACTCCAGAGAAGAAAGGTGCCAGAATGTCCTAATCTGGATCATGTACCCAATTAAAATAGAGTATTTATCTATCCAGCATGATGAGTATAGTCAATGTTTTCTTTGTCTCTGTATTCTTCCATTCCTAACTTATAAAATTAAAAAATGGCGCACTATAATGTATTTAATAAATATTTTTAGCAGCAGTTTTGGAAAATGTAAACATGGGGAAAAGACAAAAGATAATTGTCTTTTCTTTTCAGATGGACAGGATTGAATTTTCTCATTCCTTTTCCTAATCTATATGGACATTTTATGTTTTATCTGACAAGTTAAAAATAGGCATAATGAAAACAAGACAAAATCTTGCAAACAAAATATGCATTGACTGTTAATACTTTTTGCAATACCCCTTGGCTACCTTTTCTGAAGGAGTAAAGTCTCTCTGGTATTAAATTATCATTTATTGCTACTTGGGATAATGGAAGAACATTATAAGAGATAATAGAGATCATTTCTGGCAGATTAACACATATATGACAGCTTGTTTTTTAAGGAGATTAGAAGCATTCCTTATTTGTGTTGAGTCTACAAGAAGAGCTGGTAAATCACAATAATATCATTATCAGTATTATTAAAATTAATTGTCTCTCAAAGTTTTTTTAAAAAAATATCCTGATGTAATCATTCCTGAAACTTTAAAAGAGGATTTAGTAATATTATGAATAATATGTTGGCAATACAACATTTGATGGGAATTTCTTACAATAATATTAGCTACGTACAGAACTATCCAAAAATGTTATATAAAAAATACAAATGTATTTTAATCCAAAATTAAAAGTAAAAATCTGAAAACATACAAAAATGATCTGTTACTATGCATATGTCTTATCCGCTTATCTTTTTCCATCAAAATTAGGAAAGAAGGAAAGATGCTAGGGGAAGCTTCACCATCCCAGTCGGCTCCCAGAGATGCTCATAATTGACTTGTGCCCTGCTCCCCGATAATCCACTCCTTACTAAGGGATCCTGTAAGGTTGCGATGAGCTCTGGGGCTGTGACTCCATGACCCAATAAATGCTTGACACAACAACGTATGTCTGTTTCTTTTAAACTAAAGAGACATTTATAGCATCTCACTTGTTTAAATTAAGAAGGAATTTGAATTACAGAGGACATAAATGAGGAAAGCATCTGGCAGTTGGCTGGTAATTTAAAGGGTAATTTGGTTAAAACACTGAAAGACATTTAGGCCAAGGCATTATTGTATGATATCAATGCATAGCAAATCAAGACCCATTTTCTAAGACCTTTTTTGCTTCCAAGAGTTTTGTATTTCTCTTTTCCTTTCACTTCTTCCTTGTGGTTTTGAAATATTTAACATTTGTTTAATTTCTTTATATAGAAACATTAGATAAGATACAAATGGTGGAGTCTGTAGAAAATAAATGTACTTTTAATAGCCATGGTACATGAATGAATTATATTGCAACACCTGATTATCTTCTCTTTTAAACCTTTCTTTGGCATTAAATAGGCAATCTAGTTACAAGGGACAAAATTCTGTACCAGAACTAACAAGGATTTTTGTATAAGCAAGAAAAGTCACAGCCCAACAATGATACAAAAATTACTAATTTCCATTCTATGTCCTTGATCATCCATTGTCTTTGCCATGTCATGAAAACTCTTACTCATATGAAGATACAATTATCATTTCAAACCACTGCATGAGATTCAGATATTACCTTGTGGCCCCTTGATTCTCAAATAAAGGGATGTGAATTAAATAACTTGATAGAGGGGTACTGTTTCTGTTTCACACAGTGTCACTAGTAAATCTGCAAAAATAGACCCCAATACACCAGTTATTAGTTGGCCATTTATACTGTTTGAAGAAATGTGGGCAAATTGTATAATTGCATGTACATTTGATATACCCTCACCATAATATATTTTTGGATGTAGTCTTCAGGTTCCAAGGTTGCTTTCATTTTTATCCTGTTATTTTAAAAAAAATCAACTCAAAACAGCTTATATTTGGAATATCTCAGCACTGTGATCATAATTAAAAATGGATTGATAGATTGTAATAGCACAGTTATGGGGTATGTAGCCTCAGGTGGGATATCAGTAGAACTGCAGACAAACTCCACTTCAATATGAGTTTCAGTGACTTGTAATTGTAATTGACCTCTTTCAAAAGAGGTCTTCAAGCACTGGAAGCCTTGAATTCCTATCAATACAGGAAACAGCAACTACACTTCTCCAGGTATTTGTTCTGAAAAAGATGCAGGCTGCTTGTGAGATTTAAAAATCAGGTAATTTGGCAACAATGCATTACTAACTTTATCTCTATTTCTTCAAACACCTCCCACCCTTTTCTTTTAATTCCTGATTTTTTGGCTAGACCATTCGGGCAGCGATAGAATTCCAATTATGGAGAGACACATGTTAAAAGCTCTTTTTCATTTCACTGAACTGTGTCAGGAATCCTTCTTGATTTTTTTTTAACTAAGATAAAAGATACAGCATAATGCAGGCTCCAAAGTTTTAGTTGCCTTTGGGAAGTGCATACTTTAAAGCACGGGTGTCAAACTCGCCACATCACGTTGCTGTCACATGACATTTTGCGATGTTTTTCCCATTCACGGAGCTGGGGAGAGCTTGGCCTACGTGTGAGGCATTCGGCCCGTGGGCTGCCAACTTGACACCCCTGCTTTAAGGCATTCATCCTGGAGAAACTACATTTCCCAGGGCTTTCTGGAAAAATCTTGGTCCTCTATTGCTAAATGTCAGAGAAGGAGAAGCAGGAGGAAAATAACTTCTTCCAAAAAGCTAGGACAGGTAGAGTTGGTTTAAATCAGTGTTTCTCAAATTTGTCAACTTTAAGTTGTATCAACCTGAACTCCCAGAATTCCCTAGCAAGCCATTCTGCCTGGGGAATTCTGGGAATTGCAGTCCACACAACTTAAAGCTGACAAGTTTGAGAAACATCGATTTAACACCAAGACAGAAACCTCTCTTGATCTGATGCAGAGCTGTTTCTCTTGTCTCAAATAATATAGTCAATACTGATAGCTGAGTTTAACAATATCTGGTTTAAACTAATCTGAGAAACAATTCAAGGGCTGACAATGTTTAGAAATCATTCCATAAGTGAGAAAGCCGGTCCTACCAGTTCCTAATTTAAATTTCTTTCCTGAGCAGGTGGCTGGTTAATGACCTAAATGTCCTTTCCAACTCTACAATTCTGTGATTTTAAAATGAGATTGTTTTAGAAATAAATCAAGAGTTACAAACTCCAGTTTTCATCTCTTAAATGCTTCTTCCTGTAAAAATCAATCCTAAACCAGAAACATTAATGAGAATGGTCAGTTCTATGTTATATTTGTTACCAATCTTCTAAACAGAATGATACTAGGAATTAAAAAGAACTATCAAATCAATTTCTATATTAATCTTTAGCTGGCTCTCACTTGATAAAAAAAAATATGAAGCAGGAGTCAGCAGGTTTAAGTTGCATATAGGACTAATTAAGTTGGTTTGGAAGGAATACTTTCTCTGAGCAAAAAAGTAGAATGTTGTATTTAAAAATATAAAGTTGGATTCAGCTTAAAGGGAGCCTCTGGGCAAAATGACTTGTAGCAAGCCTTGATGGGCTATAATCAGAGTGCCTGGCTCAGACTATTCCTTTAATTTCCACAGTGCAGCAAAGCCACTAGATTGGAGGCACTTAGAAATGAAAAGAGTGGTTACTGGTCTGGCACTGCTAAACCCAGGCATAGGCTATGGGCCTTGTGGTGGCCTGGCAACAGCTGAAGGTTTCCAGATACTGATGAAAAAGATGATAAAGAATGTCTCTGTCAAAATATAATTATAAAGTGGTGGGAGAGTTTTAGGTAATGCTATGCCAAAATTTTGTAAACATTTGCTTCTCTGAAAGATGATGAATTTCTTTCCAGTTTCTCTTGGAGATAGTTTTTTGATGGACGTAGAGATGATGTTACTTTATTGTTAGAGAATGTTTTTGTTGTTAATGATTTCCTGTTATATTTTTCAGTTAGGGGGGGAGCACTGGGAGGGATTCCATCCTGATTTCATTTCTTGGGTTTTAATTGAAGCCAGACTATGATTATTAGACCTGTGCAGAATTTTGAATCTGAAACTTTAAAAGTGCCTTGGAGTGTAGACAATCATGCTGCATGAAGCTATATCATCTGAAGCTGAGTTGAATTGAAGCTGAACCTTCATTTGCTGGAATGGCACAGTGATGATTCAGGAAAATATGTATTTGAATTTAGAAGGCACTGCCTGCTCCAAAATATCTTGCCAGGCAGTGCCTCCTTAACTCAAATGACACTATAGTATGATTCCAAGGCAAAGAAGCAAATTTTTTAAGGAGTAGGTGTGGTGTATGTATCTAAGTTACTAATGGTAAGTTACCATTAGTAGAGTTAAACTGATCATGTACAGATATGCCTTTCCCAACTCACCCAGAGGAGCTTTTTCTGAAATTCTGTTCTTGTATAACAAAATTTTAAAAGATGAAAACAAATGGAAAACAATGGTCTTTCATCAGTTTGAAGGAGATCTGGTAGGAAAAATACTGAACTTTTTCTACATTATATAGTTCTAGAGCAGGGGTCGGCAACCTTAAACACTCAAAGAGCCATTTGGACCCGTTTCCTACAGAAAGGAAAACACCAGGAGCCACAAAAACCTTTTGACATCTAAAATGAAGATAACACTGCATATATCGTTTTTTACCTTTATGCTATGTATAAAAAAACTATATGTGTTGCATTTATGTAATCAATGAACTGCTACAGAGAAAACAAATTTTTATTTCTGCATGCAACAAAAACATTTTGAACTCCGAAAAAAAAGATGTGTCAAAAAGCTCAATAAATCGTGTGCCGGCAGGTGTCGCACATTGGCGGTTGTGACGCATGTTTTGAGCGACAGGGAGCCACAGCAGAAGGATGAAAGAGCCACAGGTTCAGGGGTGGGTTCCTCCCGATTCGGACCGGTTCTCCCAAACTGGTAGCGGCCCGCTGGTGACATCACGATGACATCACCGAACCGGATCGGTCGGTGCCGGTCCGTGGGGCCCGCCATCTTTTTTTAATTTTTTTTAATTTTTTTTTAATTTTTTTATTTTTTTAAAATTATTATTTTCCTTCTGAGCATGCGCAGAAGCTGACTTCTGGCACTGTGCATGCGGTCGCCATCTTTTTTTTTTGCTTTGGTTTTTTGTTTTTGTTTTTTCGGATTTTTTGTTACTGCGCATGCGCGCGCCCACGGGGCGCACCCACGCGGCACGAGAGGGAGCGAACCAGCAGCAAGGTAAGTTGGAACCCACCCCTGTGCGGGTTGCAGACCCCTGTTCTAGAGGTATAGGATGACATTTCTGCCCTAGAATGAAATGGAATGAAACTGAGAAAGTGGTTCGTTTTTTTATTGTTAAAAAAATCAAGCATATAATTTTTCACCACTGAAAATAATGATTTTTTCTAGAATGTATATTCTCCTCCTCCCACTCTTCCTCTCATAAAAAAATTCTAAATTAGTTAAGAGTTAAAGGTATGGATCGTGACCTTTCAAGCTTTTCTCAAAGCTGCACAGCTGCTGATGGGGTGACATGAAAGCTATTTCCTTTATAATGAGATACCAAGTAGATATGTCTTCTTTTAGGACCTGGCATTTAAAAATACATTTACTTCTATTATGGACTAGCCTAACCTGCAACAACTATTGCTTGTGACGTATTACGAGAGCAGATGTTTTAGAAACCTGCTGGCAGAAGTACAAAGCAGGAACAAAGTTTCTTTCATTATTGACTTAATATCTACAAACAGTTGTAAAAGTTTTCTTATCTAAGTGATTTATTGCAGAGTTTGGCAATGATTTACCCTAATGTAAATTGCCTATTATTTTTCTCCCCACTGTGAAGTTGAGTATAGTAATATGGAAAAGTGAGGGGGAAATGGACACCTTGATCTCCTCCATCCTCACCGCCCAACACCTGTTAACCTTATTTGAAGCCTTTTCAGCCAATTTGTATATGCTGTATAAATGATGTCAAATTGAGGAAGGGCATAGGGAGGAAAAGAAAGAATGAGAAGGGTAGGGTTAATGCTGACACTATCATATTTTAATAAATCAAATAAATACATCTAATGAAAAAAAGAGAAAAAATGAGTAAACCTCTATTAAAAATGTCATAGTTCACTTTACAATGGAATTAACTAAGTGGAATGATCCTATCTCCATTATTTTGCTGAGGGATCATTTTCCCTAAAGAAATATTTTAAGTCACTTTTCAATTTTTCTTCAGTTTTGACATTTCCATTATTTAATATAATAAACAATCCCAGATTGTTTAACATTTTGTTAAAATATTCAAATAAGAAATTGACAATATCACATTACATTCTGGTTTTACACATTTAGTTCCTATTGGCAGCATTTCTCTATTCGTCATGGATATGATTTTTATTTATTGTATCTTACTTAAATGATTTATCTGGCTGTTCAACTTGCAAATGCAATTTTGAATGGCTAACATAAAAATAAAAAAGAAACCCACAACACAAAATAAAATACCACAAATCAAGACCCAAAACACATGTTAAATAGTCCTAAACCATTTTCCAGACACATTCATTTGACATCCTAACTCAGTGATCAAGGGAAAAGCAGAGTTTTTAAAGTCTAAACAGGATCAGGGCCATCCAAATCTTGAAAAATAAGCTATTCCAAAGAGCAGGTGCCATGACAAAGAAGGCATGGCTTCTGGTTTCCATTTGATGGCATTGTTTCATGAAGGCCAAATCTGGTCTACCCTGTTAGATCTCATGAAAAAACCCAGTCATAATTCCACATAGGTAGTTGCGCAAGTTGCGCAACCCTGGACCATGAAGGGATTCATGGGTGATGACCAACATTTCGGAACCAATAGCCAACTGGAAGCTAGTGCAGCTCACAAAGTAGAGATGTTAGATGGGCATATTATGCTATATCACAACTACTTGTGCTAATGCATTCTGGACAAATTGCAGCTTCCAAATTGTATTCAAGGGAAGCCCCACTATTGCATGTTGCAATAGTCCAAGTGGAACATGATGAAGGAATGAGTGACTGATAGAAGATTATCCGAATTTAAGAATAGATAATATTATGGAGCTGTGCAAATGGCTTCTTGGACAATTAACACCTGCTCTTCAAGCAGGAGTCATAAATCTGAGGACACCCCCAAATTGTGCATCAGTTTTCTGTCATTTAGAATTAAAAATTAATGCCTCCAGATATTGGGGGGGGGAGAGATTGTTCTAAAGTCCATGTCTACTTAATCTTGTATGGACTGCACCAAAGACTTCAATCATTGAGAAAGAACCCTGGCAGATCACTTGGTCAGTTTGTGATAGACATGTATCTGATGATAATTAATTCCATGACACTGGATGATCTTAGTCAGTGGTTTCATGTAGATGCTAAGTAGGAACAGAGAGAAGTTAGAACCCTGAGAAATTTCACAAACCTTACGGAGAGAACCACTGGAACACCCTGCTTCTCAATCTCAATCCTGAAGCTGATCCAAAAAGAGTCCACAGCTGATGGTGTAAAAGGATGCTGGGAGATTACAAAAAATCAGGATGGATGCATTAAACTCATTCTAGTTCTGCCGCAGGTTGTCTACAAGTATGATTAGCAGTGGTGGGATTCCAAATCTTTTCCTATCGGTTCTATGAGAACGCCATTTGCACATGCGCGTGCATTTCATGCGTGCATGCGCCTAACACATGCTTTGCACGTGCGCACAGCACTCAAAGACCGCCCTCGGTGTCAGCACTGGTGAGCTGAGCTGTTGTTTAGCTCAGCTGAGGTGCAGCAATCTGCTCTGCCGCGTGAATCAGCTGAGCTAAAAAACAAGGGAATATAGGACAGGAAACGGCGGGGTCGGGGGGTCGGGGCCAGCCAGAGGTGGTATTTGCCGGTTCTCCGAACTACTCAAAATTTCTGCTACCGGTTCGCCTGAATCAGTCCGAACTGGTTGAATACCACCTCTGATGATTAGTATTGGAATCAGTATCTGAAACCCAAAGCAAAATTCAGTTCATAATTCATTTCATTTCATGCATAACACCATCTACTCATTATTCATTTCCTCCAGGAACCTCTGCAGTTGCAAGCCAAACATTTTCTCAATAATCAACTTTAAAAAGGAAATATTGGAGATAGGATGAAAATCGTTTATATACTTGGGTCCAAAAATAGTCTCTTGATGAGGGAGGTAAAAAAAACCATCTGTTTAAGAGACAGTGGAACTAACCTCTTCCTAAAAGATGCATCACCACTACCTCGATCCAACCACATCTCATCACATAGGAGGCCTTAGAAGATGAATCTAGAACATAGGTAGCCACACTTCCAGTCCCAAGAACCCTTTCCTCTTCCTTGGGATCAACAAATTTGAGCTCCTCCCAGATAACTATGTCAGACAGATGTATTGAGCAGGTTTCACACATATCTTACAGCTGTCATCAATAAAGTGATTGAATTGAAAATTGATCGAAGAAAATTTCAGTCAAACACACATTATTATCAGACATTTGAAATTCTGGAAATTCAACAGAAGAAATATAAGCATACTTCATTTTATCTAAACAAAAATATTTGTAGCTCATCTTTTCTAACTTTCTGGTTTGGTTTTGTTTTTAAATTTCTGCCTGCACCCTATAGATGATAATGTGCTGGTTATTGACTGAATAAACATTACTTTGCTTATCTGACTTTATCTACAGATGGTGCTGTATTTTGGCTTACAGTAGTTCCAGATTGCATGGCTAATAGTGAAGAATGCTGGGAATTGTAGTTTAACAACTCCTAGATTGGCAAAGCTTCCCCATCCATAATCTGGAAGCAATGGAACTATTTCCTTCATAGCAGCCTTTTTGGATAAGGCTTTCTTTTTTAAAAATAACAGCTGAACTGTTCAGTCAAATATTTGCAGGTTAATAAAAACTATTGGAATTAGATGCATACACATCAACATTCAGCAGCAAGCCATTTAACCCCTGAAAGTTCTATAACTGGAATTTGAATAATAGTGTTAGGAGAGACTGTTAACCCTTTCTTCTATCCAATCCAAACTGCCTACGGAGTTGCTAACGAGGGCCTTGAAATTTACATAGACATAAGAGTGCGCTGCATTTCAATAGAGATATTTAGAGTAGAGAAGTGGGACTGCAATCCAACTGCTTCAGTGCCAATGGAGAATTTTTAGCTGTATGTATTTTCAATGGAAATGAATGCAGAACTTTCATATGTATTTCATTCATATTTTATATGTGTACTGTTTTTAAAAAATATATAAAAATAACTCAAAGCCATGAAAATAGTTTATACATTTTGATGTAATATTTTAATGGAAGTGGGTGGCTGGGTAAATACTCTGTTAAATCAAACATATCCTCTGGATGAGCAAAGTTAATGCTGATTATTGAAATAATAGAGGAATGGGCATGGTTATACAAATGTGAGGGTACTGTTTAAAACTTTTTACAGCCATTATTGCAGGAGCAAGTCGTCAGAGAGTTTACAATTTAAAAGTTGCAGAAACCACACATTTATACAATGTGCAAACCATTCCAAATTATCATCCCAAAATAGTTTTGAATATTTTTGTATATTTATTTTTCCAATTTTGCAAAATGATTCGTTTTTGCTCTTAGTCACTAATAATATAACAATTGTTACTAAACATCTTCCAAAAAATCTCTGAAATGTGATTATATGAAATAAGAAGTACTTAAGAAATAATATCTCTAAAGTTAATCAAAAAATGTCATATAACAAATAAATGTACAAGTTAAGCTACTGAATTATTAAACATGCAACATTAATCTGTATATATTATTCCTAATTTCAAATATTTTAGTAGAATCATTAAGCATAAAAATATTTTCCAATATGTGATCTTAATTTCATGTCCAAAGAAGTATGTACAAGTAACCATGTTCTGATTTAATTTGATGGAAAAATAAAATTTGATTTGAAGAATTGAGTTAATTTGATGCTAATTTGTGATTTGAATCGTAAATGCATTGTCTCATTACCAGTATAAGCATCCATGAAGTAAAAAGGGGGACAAGTAATGTCATACCTGATTAATATAATTTGTACCATGATCACGTAACACAAATCATGAAAATTACATATTCTGCATTATTTCTTCAATTATACATTACTTCATCATAGCTTCCCTTGGATGTCTTTCCTGTCGGTGTAAAGCTTTGTTTTAAATAATGTCATACTGCAAAATGAATGAATGAATGAATGAATAAATGAATAATAAACCCAACTGGCCTTCATCAAATCCAGAAAAAGACCCAGCAGGAACTCCTCCATAACAGACAAAGAAGAGAATAACAAACAAAGCAACATTGTCATTCCATACATTGCAGGAATATCTGAAAAGCTCAGAAGGATTTTCAACCAACACAACATACATGTACACTTTAAACCCAAGAATACACTAAGGCAGAAGCTTGTTCACCCCATGGGTAAAACACACAGACACAAACTGAGCAATGTGATATATGCAATACAATGCAATGAGACATTGCAGATCTGTACATTGATGAAACAAAACAACTGCTTCCTGAACACATGACACAATATAGGAGAGCAAACACGTCAGGACAAGATTCAGCAGTCCATCTGCATTTGAAAGATAAAGGTCACTCTTTTGAAGACAGCAACGTCCACATTCTGGATAGAGAGGACCTGTTGTGGCCCGCCAGTGACCTGTGCAGCTGGTTGCGGACTCCGACAGTGAAGAGGCTGTTGTGGTGATGCGTCAGCGGCCTGTGCAGCTGGTAACTGAGTCGGACAGTGAGGAGGTTGGTGGGGACTCGGTGCCAGAGGCGGGGATTCAGCCAGGGCCTTCAGAACCTCCAATTTGGTTTTCCTGTTCAGCTCTTGATTCAAGTCGGCATTACTTTTCATAGTTCTGGGCTTTCTGCCATCTTCAGTAAGTTCTCGTGACTCTTATCAGTTAAGCCTAATTTGTTGGACTTCTTGGATTCTTTGTGCTTGGACTCTTGCCAACTGTTAAGACGTTAATTAACAGTTGGTGCACCGAAAGGACTACTTTATGATTTATGGACTTTAACCAACATGACTGCTAAGAGAGCATTAGCAGTTTAAAGAGTATTAAACAAGGTTTGTTTGTACGTTGCTTGTGTTGTTTTTGCATGGTTCAGCAGCTGGGACAGAACAGGACCATTGGTTTGAAAGAGGGGTAAAGGAAGCCATTTATGTTATCATTGAGCAGTCCTCTCTCAATAGAGGGGGAGGGATAATAGCAATAGCAATAGCAATAGCACTTAGACTTATATACCGCTTTACAGTGCTTTACAGCACTCTCTAAGCGGTTCACAGAGTCAGCATATTGCCCCCAACAATCTGGGTCCTCATTTTACCCACCTCGGAAGGATGGAAGGCTGAGTCAACCTTGAGCCGGTGAGATTTGAACCGCTGAACTGCTGAACAATCAGCTGAAGTAGCCTGCAGTACTGCACTCTAACCACTGCGCCACCTCGGCTCTTGAAAACATCACCTATCTCTTGTCTACAATGCAGTTCTAGCAGCAGTTCCAAGAAGATTCAGCCCCATTTGCACTCTTACAGGTGATCCCGAGGGCACAGATAAACTCCCAAGTGGTCTCAAGAACTCTCAGGAAGAGTGCTAACAATCAGATGACTGCAAAGAAATACGATCCTTCCAACCTCCCTCTCCATCCTGTCAGAACTAATTCTTCCATCGCCCACACCAAGTGGCTGAATGGAGTGAGATAAGAACTGATCCTAGATGTTAAATTGGTAGGATCTACAATGAAAACAATCCCAAATAAATGATAGAACAGAAGGACGAAAATGTGGCTACATAAACTTCTAATGAATCCTGCCAATCTTTCACAGAGATGAATTAATTTGCCAACTCTGGTTCCTCTGCTCCTAACATTTCATTTTTTTCATTTTTAAAAAATTAATTTTATGAAAATATATTCATCCACATTTTCCTGGCATGCAGATTTTTAAGAAGGTCTACTATGATAGAAACATTTTGTAAACATTTTTTAATGTAGTGCTTCATTTTATATATGCATTTTATGTGCATTATATCCTAATGTATTCATTTTAAATGTATTTTAGAATTTAGAATTTTATATTTCAACTTACATATTTGTTCAAAAAAGAGATTTCTGATACAAACTAACTTCAAAGGTCTTATCCAGAGATTATGAGCCAGACCTCCAATAATTTGTGTTGAAATCTTCCAAATTAACAAAGTCTGAATGAGGGGTGATGGGGATTCTTTACTTAAGATATACAAATAAATATGAATATGAACTACACTAATTGAAATGATGGCAGACAGCAACTTTTCCCTTGCATTTTTAGATTGAAATCTCAGTTTCTTGTTTAAAAAAATCTTATAAAATCTATTTTTGCACTAATGACAACTAAATTAAAATTTGGCAGAATATACAATTTTGTTGATGATATATTCTGCTACATGAATAAGCAAACTGGCTTAGATGTACTTTCATATTTCCATTAACTTTTTTTTTCTTAAATACTAGAGTATATAATTTAAGCAATATGAAAGAAAAGTGTCTTGTTGCTAAAATATTGGTATTACACAATTTGTCAGTTAGGAATTGAAACTTGACATTGTCAAGAGTATTGACAATGAACATATTAAAATAATAAAAATTGTTTAACATTAAAGCAATTTATCTGGAAATTTCTTGCATCCTAGCTGAGGATATGAATTTTTCTCTGTATTTTTTTAAATTTTCACTTTATTCTCAGACCTGTAATTTTTTTTATTTTTTATTTTTTACTATTTTAGCAAACATTCCTTTTCTGGAAAGAAACATCTTTAGGAACGTGCAATAAGACAACAGAATGAGCTGATCAAATTTCAGTGCACGGTCCATAACTTGTAAAGACATTGGATTTCTATGCTTTTCACTTGACATAAATAGCAGGGATCTTGAAGGCTAAAATAAAACAGTTTTTATCTGGGTAAATTGTTTTTCTTCATTAACTAAGAGCCTGTTTCATAATTCCATGTAATAGCATAGATTGCTTTTGATCAAATGTGCAGTCTCTAAAATTCTAATCAGCCTAGACAAAATGAAAGCAAGGAATGACTGTAAGAGTCTGGGTTTCCCCCCTCAAATCTGCACTACTAGATTAAAAACATTTATGGCTTTTCTTTTTGTTCTCTGAGTGATATGAAGTTCATGACAGGCTTTAACAGGTTCAGTTTTCTAGTGGGAGACAGTAGCAGAGCATTATGGTGTAATTTATAATATCTACACAAAATCTATGGAGGTGACTGAGGCAATATGGTGATGTTAACCACATATGGCAGAGGTCTTCAAACATAGCTGGCTGGAGAATTCTGGGAGTTGAAGTCCACAAGTCTTAAAGTTGCCAAGTTTGGGGACCCCTGACATATGATATTTAACCTTAGACTGTCTACTGTCGACCTCACCCCATTCCTAAGAGGTCTGTAAGGGGCGTGCATAAGCGCACCAGCGTGCCTACCGTCCCTGTCCTACTGTCCTATTGTCCTCATCTATCTGTATTCACCTTGATTATGTTTATGTTTATACCTATACCTGCTATCTTGTACATGTTTGACAAACAAATAAATAAATAAATAAATAAATAAATAAATAAAATGATATATATGAATCCATGCCTCTCCCCCAGTTGATTCAAGCCTCCTGGGAGTGAGCATGTGGGTAGATTTATGCAGTCTTAAATAGAATAGAATAACAGAGTTGGAAGGGACATTGGAGGTCTTCTAGCCCAATCCCCTGCTTAGGCAGGAAATCCTGTACCATTTCAGACAAATGACTATCCAATCTCTTCCCAAAAACCTCCAGTGTTGGAGCATTTACAACTTCTGGAGGCAAGTTGTTCCACTGATTAATTGTTCTAAGTGTCCGGAAATTTCTCCTTAGTTCTAGGTTGCTTTTCTCCTTGATTAGTTTCCACCCTTTGCTTCTTGTCCTACCCTCAGGTGCTTTGGAGAATAGTTTGACTCCCTCTTCTTTGTGGCAGCCCCTGAGATATTGGAACACTGTTATTATGTCACCCCTAATTCTTTTCATTAAACTAGACATGCCCAATTACATCAACCATTCTTTATATGTTTTAGCCTCCAGTCCCCTAATCATCTTTGTTGCTCTTCTTTGCACTCTTTCTAGAGTCTCAACATCTTTTTCACATGGTGGTGACCAAATGTCTCTTTGAAAGAGAGGTACTTCCTCTGAGTCTGAAAGAGGTAGTGGTGCACCCCCTCCTCCTGATTTGGAAATTTTTTTGTCCACTCCTGTTCTTCGAAAGGAAGAGCACTAGATCAAGAGCTCTGAAAATTATTATCATCTCTCTGAATTAATGGGGTAAAAATCATATTGGATTCTCCTCCATATGTTTTTATTGTTACAAGGTGGATTAGATGCACTTACTTTATCTGGAAACCAATAACAATGTTTCACCCCCAACCCAGTTTAGAATCAGGCTTTGGTTATATTAGATACATAGCCCTAATATGTAGCAAGTTTACATAGGCCCAATTGTCAATATTTTTATCAATCCACCAAGGATCTAAACAGAAATTATGAACACACTTAAATTATGAACACACTTAAAAGAATTAGGCCTCACTCTAATAGCTACCTTCAGCAAACCGGTCAAAATGTCAACATACCTGCTGTGACTTCTTGACACAAATTTTCTCATATATATTTGTATCCTGATATATGATTCATGTAGATACATCATGTTTTTGAGTCATAATGTCATAGCACATTTCATCAATTGCCTCTTTCTATCCCCATTATGGTGTTCTCTGAGCGTTGCTCTGTAATTGTGTTACTTGGGACAATTACTTTTAATTTCATTTACTGTAAAAACAAAAGATTGCATAATGATATATTTGTTTTAGTTTTATGCTATCAAAATAACTATAATTTTAGTTATGTAATTACCACTTTGTGCTTATGGACTATAAAAATTAATTTCGTCATTCAATTGATTTAATTTCAGACATATTTTGTAAGACATTAACATAGCATTTGTGGTTCCTACAAGGCTCAAATAAGAGTAATTATTTTTGGATAGTTGTTTTGATGATTAGAACAAACTTAGTAGAAGATGTGCACATATAATAAGAGCCTTGGTTTGGTACTGAGTTTTCCCCAAAGCAATTTGTTTAGATATATTATCTTGTAAGTTTATATATCACAGTTCAGACTAAGTTGAGTTTTTTACTTCACAGTTTTTGAAAGTCAGTTTCTGAAGTGATAGTTCCGTTGTTTCGAAACAATAGTGAACATTAGTAGAGTCTTTTCAGAATTAATTCTCTGAAAGAAGCTATCTACAGTTACTGATAAATGAAATTCTTATTTTCAGTTTTGCTCAATTCATCATTTTTTCCAATCTTGTCCATTTCCTTCTACTCTTGCATTTACTGTACATAGAAAATGTGTATTATATGCTGGTGGTCATATGAATAAAAAGTTTGGCTTATTCTGGCCCAGTTATAAGAAAACATGATTTATCTTTCCACCTTACATGGAAATACAAATAGTATATTCTACCATTTTACTGTCCCAATATCACTACTAGAAACTGATAATCCTAGTCATAAGACACTCCAAGTCTAGTTTCATAAAGAAAGGACTTTTCTCTACCACTGAGTTAAAATGCTACTCGTATATCAGTAGAAGACTAAATTGTTCCCATTATTCTATTCTATCCCACCTAAGTTGATTGCCAGAAGGCTTTCTGCTGATGTGATAAGTTAAAGGATTAGTTGATTCTATCAGTCTTACCTACTTTATACACTTTATGTTTGTCATTGGATACTGTGATCCTATGGGAAAAATATTACTATCAATTTAATTATAAGTGACTTAAGAGCCGAGGTGGCGCAGTGGTTAGAGTGCAGTACTGCAGGCTACTTCAGCTGACTGTTCAGCAGTTCAGCGGTTCAAATCTCACCGGCTCAAGGTTGACTCAGCCTTCCATCCTTCCGAGGTGGGTAAAATGAGGACCCAGATTGTTGGGGGCAATATGCTGACTCTGTGAACCGCTTAGAGAGTGCTGTAAAGCACTGTAAAGCGGTATATAAGTCTAAGTGCTATTGCTAAGTGCTATTAAGCCATGGACCGGCACCAGGTCGCGGCATACCAGTAACCAGGCCATACAAACAACCAAAGCCCCATCTGCAGGATGAAGGCAGCATGCGAAACCGTGCCCCCTTTGGTCTGCGGAAAAAACCTTTCTCTATGGAACTGGTCCCTGGTGCCCAAAAGGTTGGGGGCCTCTGATTTAAGCATTTCATTCATTGGCTGGAGATGAAATGAAAGCTGCATAATTAGCAAAAATGTACCACATAAAGACCAAGATATGTCTTGGTGATTTATTGTGATTGGTGATTTATTCCACAAACTATGATAAGAAAACTCTAAACTTGTGATGGATGATGATATAGTCATAGAAAGTAGCAACCCCCAGCCTCCATGGGTTAAGGAAGAGCAGGAGGAGGAGGAGAGAAAGATGTTGGAAACATCATGGGAAATAAAAATAATAATTTTAAAAAGCCAGATGAAGAAAAGGAATCCCAGTCTCACAGCCAAGAAAATATGAGCATCTCTATGCAGTCAGCAGGAGTCTAAAGATCAGTTTTAATAATACTGTTTGTTTGTTCTTTTGCTTTAGCTCCTTAGGTTTATACTGCATGCAATGTTAAATCCTGAAGAAATATAAGCAGAAATCAACTAAAACTTTTTAAAAATATCTTTCTGACTGATGATTGGTAATCTTTCTGTACTAACATTCTGGTTTTTTTTTTTTTTTTGTTCAAAGTAGATACAGGCTGCAATGGTCTACAAACTTCACTTTGTCCGCATCTGTCTACTGATAAATGTTTCTAGTTCAGATTTCAGATTTGATTATATTACTCAACATACAAATATTTTTCTCCAATCCCTGACCTTTAGTGTGTTATTTTATAAGATAAACATGCCTTCCCGTGTTTGCAGTGTCCTGGCAAACATTTTGTTTAACAATCCATATGGAAGTTAACATGCTCTTTCTTAAACAAACATGTAATACAATCGCTTAAACTAGCCTTTGTTCTGGTGAGAAAAACAGCATGTTAACTAGCTATTACCAGGAGACTCTCTCTGCTTCAGGCTATACTAGTCCTTGTCACTGAATCACTGTTAAGGGTATTTTCATAACCCAGCTCCTCCATTTCTTGGAGATTTATAATACAGGCCTATTGTTTTCTTTGATTCACATAGATATATTCAATACAACAGTAGCAAAACTGAAAGAAGATATTGTATCCCATTTTGGGTTTAAATAATTTATGTAATGATTTAAATTTACATGAACATGCATTTGATTCGTTACCCTTCTTAAAATTCATTTATGAGAGTTAGATTCTGTCTGTACAGAAAAACTACAGCACTATTAATGGTGTTTTGGGATATTGGCAGTATTCCACTGTCTTATAACCTCCAAATACATTGGGTCTGAAACTCTCAATTACCCACTGACATTGAGTATTTTAATAAAACATTAAATGGTTTTATTAAATAGTTCGCTTTCGCCTATTACCTATGGTACTAGCTTAGTTGTCACTGCCAGTCTTCAAGTTTGCTTGTACAGAACAGAGCTGCAAATCAGTGGTAAGTTAACTATACAAACTGAAATAATAAGTAAACTGAAATTGATTCTAGTTGATGTGGTTTAATAGGAAATACTTACAGGTTTATCTAAACAACTGAAAAAACCTCTGCTTCTTTAGCTTCTAGGATTTTCAAGCAAATAATTCCCAATGCATTCCTCTTTAGCTATATTCAATTATGTGTGAAAGTCTAATCTAATTAACAAAATACAGAATATGCCTTTATGATGATGGGATAGAATGGATGAGTGGCCCTATTAACTTCTTAATTAAGAATAGGGAATTTTCATATAAGTTGGATCCTAGTTGAGCACCTTTACTAACCCAACATTTATCTGCTTATGATGAATGTTCAAAAAGGAACTGACACAAATGACTCTTCCTACGTCTATGTTTAAATATGGAATTTGAAGAACCTAACATAAGGGGCTAACAGAAAATTGAAAATTAAAAAAAAAACCTAATATTTTTCTTTAAAAAAAACCAATACACTTTATATTGGAGGCAACTCACATTAAAAATAGGCTCCGATAATTCCTGAACCTAGTGGGAAGAACCAAGACTTAAATCTTGGCAAATTTAAGGTGTAAGAACTTCAAAATTTGACATACGGTATTCTTGCTATTTTGTTATGTATCAAGGTATCCAAAATGTTAGCAACAACAAAAGCACAATCTTCCACCACAATATTGAGCTAATTATGAATCAGTACCCACCAACATTCACCTCACTTTTGGATTGAAAATTCAAAATGACCATTGTGTGGCTGTGTACCTCTGCAAAAGTTCAAATAGGACTTATATTTGGAGAGATGAAGTGATTGACTTCAAGGCCGGAGGGCACAAAGCTCATTCTTTTATGTGACTGTTAATATGTAGAATTTAATGGAAGCCAGCTTGTAAATTGCTACACATATTTTCTTTTACTACAAAATCTAGCATTACAGATTATATTGGGAAGCTTGTTTTCTTTCTAGCAGAAAGTGCAAACCTGCCAATTGAAAGTGGTCTATCAGAGGAAGAAATGACACATATGAGCAGAGGTGGGTTCCTCCCGGTTCGGACCGGTTCACCCGAACAGGTAGAGACCCGCTGGTGATGTCACGATGATGTCACAGATCTGGTTCGGCATCTTTTTTTTGAATTTTTTTTTGAATTTTTTTTATTTTTTCTTCTGCGCATGCGCAGGAGCCAAGTTTCCAGCACTGCGCATGCATCGCCATCTTGTTTTCTGCTTTTTTTTTGGCTTTTTAAATTTTTTTGCACTGCGCAAAAAACATGAGGCGCAGCCACGCGGCACGGGAGGAAGCGAACCGGCAACGAGGTAAGTTAGAACCCACCCCTGCATAGGAGAACATAATGATAACATTTTGGGGTTTTTTCTCCCAGCCTTTTGTGATGTCTTAGATGAGTGGTGAATTGTTTAAGCCTTTTTACATTCCTCTACTGACCAGTTGCAAAGCAGAATCTTAAGATTTCTAAATGCTTGTGCTAGTCACACCTTAAAGGCAAACACATTTATTGTGGCAAAAGCATTCCTGGAGCAAAGTCTACTATATCAGATGCACAGAGTATCAAGAGCACAGACATTGATATGATAAGCAAACAAACCATTTTTTAGTATAATACTTTTTGGTAAACAAAACACCCTAATGTTTTAATCTTCTGTATTTTTCTATACAATAACACAATGAAAGGAAAGACACTGACTCACCCAAATTCCACTGAGTATTGATTTCTAATAACCTTTTGTTTGTCTGCTCCTTCCTTCCTTCCTTCCTTCCTTCCTTCCTTCCTTCCTTCCTTCCTTCCTTCCTTCCTTCCTTCCTTCCTTCCTTCCTTCCTTTCCTCCCTCCCTCCCTCCCTCCCTCCCTCCCTCCTTTCTTTCTTTCTTTCTTTCTTTCTTTCTTTCTTTCTTTCTTTCTTTCTTCTTGGCATGGAATGGGTGTTTTCAATCATCTGGATTGAAAACTGGAATTTTCAGAAAAAGACATTTCATTATAAAATGTGTCTTATGGGTTACTACATGAATACTGAACAGGCTCACTCACTCAATTTTCTTCCTTATGTAGGTTCAGACCCCAAATCTTTTTTCTTTTATTCATCAGGGATTCCAATATATATATATATATACACCAAGTTCTTTCCAGGAGCACAAGGAGTATTTGTCCATGGGAGATCAATGTCTGACCACTCACAAGACCAATTTCTGGTCTAGATATAACCTCTGGTCTAGATGTGGACTGTTTCCTGCTTTAGCTAAATAGTTTTTAGTAACTCTGAGACAGGATTCTGAAATAATCAGGGACAAATTATTAGACAAAATAAGGACTTTGTCCTTCAAAAATAAGGAATATTTATGCAACCTGCGTTTTCCAGATTTTTGGCACATAATTCATGACCATTGGATAAGCTGACTGGGAACTCAAACTTTAGTGCTTTAGTGCTTTAGTGCTATCAAGACATTTTAAGTTATTAGCTTAGCAAAGTCTATCTTAAATCCTCATCTGGTAAGCAATTAATTCATTATTTATGTACATTAAAAATATTTCCTACTTACATTTCTTGACAGCTTATAAAAATAAACACTACCCAAATTACATATCAGAATTAAAAAATTAAATGCTGGAAATGCAATTATGAACAAGGGACATACTACCATCTTTGGTGGACTTGCCCAAAAGCTAAAGCATATTGGAAAAAAAATAAAAATTGGTTGGAAGACATTGTTCAACAAGAGATTGATATGAAGCCGGAATTATTCTTACTGGGAATTATAAGAGGGAAGGTAAAGAAAGAAAACAGATACATAATACTTCACATAATAACTGCGGCTAGGATCGTATACGCTCAAAATTGGAAATTGGATAATGTCCCCACTAGCGCAATGATAGTGAGAAAAATATTAGAATGTGCAGAAATGAGTAAATTAATGATGGAACTAACACGACAAGGAGGAAACTGAGTTTTATGAGATATGGGACAAATGGTATAAATGGCTGGAACAAAATAAAAAGTTTAAAATTTTGTTATAAAGAAGGAAAGAGATCTATGTATGTATATTATTTCAAACCTTAAATATTATTTCACGATGTATATAAATTCATATGATGTATATAGGAGTTGGATAAACAAATGGGATATTCAATATATAGAGATATAAGGAAACATAGAAAATACGTATAAGACTTTAGTAGAAACACCGGAAACTGTAAATAATAGAGAAACTGTAAAGCTGTAAAAGTGATTAGTTTACTTTTTTGTTTGTATGTTATATGTTTTTGTATGTTGTTTTTAAAAAACCAAATAAAGACTATTTTTTAAAAAAATAATAATTAAATTTTCAATAATTAAAAGTCTATTCAAAAATATTAAATTGTCTATACTTACTGATAATTCTTATTTTGTTATTTTTCCTAATTATAAGTTATTGACTTACAGTTGATAATGATTTAAAAGCACTAAATTGGTATAAGACCATCTG
Organism: Thermophis baileyi; assembly: GCA_003457575.1. Classification (NCBI taxonomy): domain Eukaryota; kingdom Metazoa; phylum Chordata; class Lepidosauria; order Squamata; family Dipsadidae; genus Thermophis; species Thermophis baileyi. Next base: position 811,886 of record QLTV01003401.1, read on the forward strand.
TATTTGCAGTTGTAGTCTAATGTTACTTTGTTACTGTACTTTATTCAATTTTATATAGCTATTAAATCTGTTTTCACTTTCTTTGTTCTTCTTTCTCTTTCTCCCTCTTGATTATACTTCTAAATAAATATTACTAAAATAAAATATTCTTGATATTTAAAAGACTTACTTTGCTCAAACTTCCCAAGACTAGTCATACCAACAGTGGGTAAATTTGCAGGCCTTTTTAAGACCTGCTGGTAGATATTTCTTTTAAATAAAACAATAAAATGTTGAATCTCAAATCTGCTGCCGGTAATTGTTTTCAGTAAGTCATGAAGAAGCAAAGGAGCAAGCCAGCATTCATGATATTCATGACAATACCTCCAGATCTACTCTAAGTTCATGCTAGAAAGTTGGGCTTTATATAAAGGAAGTGAAATGCCCATCCCAAAAGTATAGTCCTCATTTTCATGTATGCACACAGTCATTTGTTTTAACTCACAGTCAGCCATCAAATTTTGTGGTGGGCTATAAACTTGTTGAGTCATTAGCCTGCTTGCTTAATGGAGGAAAACTAAATTCCTGTTCCTGCATAATGACAGTTATTCACTGTAGACATTTGCATCACTAGGAAACGATAAAATCTCATCCTTCATAATGAAGTTCTGAGCTGACAAAGAGGAAAATATAGTGTGGTGGGACAACTATGAATATAAAACAAGCTTAATAAAGAAATAGTGACAAATTGTATTATGCAAAATACAATGCAATAAAAAGCATTACTAACTCATTGGAAATGTCATAAATAATCTAAATAGCTTTTGACTGTCAAAGGCATGAAAAATATATTCATAAAAACTGAGGTACAGAATACACGCCATTTTAATTGCTATCCCATTTTGACAAGCATGGAGACCTTGTCTTAGTAGATTTACTAATTTGGGCTTACTACTACGTAGAAAAATATTGAAGGATTAGCTGTAGACATTTTAATGCATTTTTCTTTTATTTCTACCAGTTTGACCATTCTTCCTGTACAGACAGACAGACAACATTCATATATACATACATTGGGGGGGGAAATATTTTGCCAGTAAGTCAAACAAGGCAGTACCTACTTGATCAAAAAAGTAAGGAAGGTTGTATATGGATAGGTGACTACCAGGAGATCCCAGACTACTTTAAGAAATTAAAGAAATACAGTGGTACTACAGTCAACTTATGCATTTAAGTCAGACTAATATATATATATATATACACATACACATACATACACATAAGGAGAATACTGCCGGACTAGACCAAAGATCTATAGATTCTATGTTTTGTTCTATGTAATAAAATAACATGTTGTATGTATGTATTTAGTGTATTTAGTGTTGTATATGTGTATTTTTATATGTATATGCATACTGGAAAGCAAAGGTCAAGCTTCATATATTCAGTTGGGCATCATAAGTCTAAATCAGGAGAGAAGGGCTTAATATGGAGCTGCTGGCAGTATAATTTTTAAACTTTATAATTCAATTTTAAATTTTATTTTGCCAGCTTCTCTCACCATACCAAATCTCATTCCATTCAGTTCAGTTTTCAGAAGTTAACCTGATGATAGACAAAATCCTGGTCCCTTTACATAATTTATTTCCAACATTCTTTTCAATTGAAAAAATAAATTTAGAGAAAAAAACTCCAGGGTGAACTAAAATTATGTGAGTTTGTTGTCTGAAAAATTCTCTTTGAAGATGTTCCTTTTCTTCTCCCACTTATAAAAATGTGTTGTTTTAAATTTACTATATTTTCCTCAAGAATCTCTTTTTGATTCATATTTATTTATGTATTTCATTAAATCTCAGACTGCCTAGAAATAACCTGTATATTTACAGATATCTTCTATTTACTGTTATTTTTTTTCTTATAAAATACTAATTTTTCATTTAACATGCTTGTCACTCAGATCAAGAGAAATCCAGCTTTCAAAATATAGTGTATTTGAAACTTTTAGGAAAGCTTACTGCAGCACTTTAGTTTTTCGGCAGATATTTTACAAAAACTATCATAAGGTAGACAACATAACTTCTAACAGAACTGTACTTGTTTTTCAGTAACGTTCAAATGAGTATTTTCATACTGTTTCTTAAATTTCCAAAGATTAATTTAAAAGAAAATAAGGCCATTTAGAGCTCCAGTACTCCAACTATCTTATCTTTATGCAGAATCTATCTTCATGTGAACTAAAAGAACCCTAATTATGTGGTTCTGGCAACAGACAAGCAAAATATATTACACAGAATTACTGCACCGTTTGATGAAATAAAACAAACTTATAATTATTTATAAGGTTAAACGTTTCATATGGACTAATTAAGAGAGTTCTTGAATTAAATTTATTGAATCCAATAAATATAACACTTTATAGAACATTATGGGGTTCTATATGCCCAGCCAATTTCTTTACTTCATATCTATAATAATTTGTTATTTTTTTCCCTGTTTTGTAAGAATGTGCAGGCAGAACTAAAATTTCATTGAACAGAGCAAGATTATATACAAAGGATTTCTGCACAGAGATTTGTTGTATTTGGTCTCTAGGTAAAGGACAGGGATATAGTTTTCATTTGCTCAAACTGGAGAATTATGTGACCAGTTCCTCCTTCCAAAGCATGATTTATATCTCCCCAGCTTTCAAACAGTTGGTAATGATAGTAGCACAAAACAACAACAACAATGGCATGATAAATTAATAACAATAATGCATTGGAATATTTTCAAGAAATACCATTTGCCTGCAAGCTAGATATGGTGGGACCACAAAATAGATAAAGTAAATAGAAAATAAAGAAGATAAAGTACTCTAGGACTTTAGAATTTAAACATAACACATAACATCCCAAACTTAACAATTGTCAATAAGAGAGACAACAAAATCTGGATAGTGGATGTGGCAGTACATGGAGACAACAGAATAGAAGAGAAAGAATTAGAGAAAATCACAAAATACAAAGATCTTTGAATCGAAGTAGAAAGTCTTTGGCAAAAGAAAGCAAAGATAGAGTGTATAGTATAGAGAGTATAGTATAGATACATTGGGTGCCATCCCAAAACATCTGGAGCACCACTTGAACATCATTGGCATTGACAAAATTATCATCATTCAATTGCAAAAGGCAGATTCACTTGGAATAGCTTACATCCTGTGACGATATCTTTGACACCATCAAACAACAACATCTGCCTGCCAGAGGTGGTATACAGCCGGTTCGGACCGGTTCAGGCGAACCGGTAGCGGAAATTTTGAGTAGTTTGGAGAACCGGCAAATACCACCTCTGGCTGGCCCCGCCCTCCCGCCCCTGCCGTTCCCTGTCCTATATTCCCTTGTTTTTTTAGCTCAGCTGATTCATGCGGCAGAGCGGATTGCCACGCCTCAGCTGAGCTAAACAACAGCTCAGCACACCAGCGCTGACACCGAGGGCGGTCTTTGAGTGCTGCATGTGCACTCAAGATACAAGAAGAAGGGAGAGAGAGAGAAAAGAAAGAAAGAAAGAAAGAAAGAAAGAGAGAAAGAGAGAAAGAGAGAAAGAGAGAAAAAGAGAAAGAGAAAGAAAGAGGAAGGAAGAGAGAGAGAAAGAGAAAGAGAGAAAAAAAAGAAAGAGGAAGGGGAGAGAGAGACAAGAAAGAAAAAAAAGAAAGAGGAAGGAGGGGGGGGAGAGAGAGAGAGAGAGAACTGTGCTATTATTTTTAATTGTTCCATTATTTATCATGTGTTAATATTTTACACTGTCCCTACAACTAGAGTGATTTTACTGCCTTTCTTTTGCCCAGGGCTACCACATATTTTTCAGGGATTTACATGCATTCAGTGTCTATAGTCCAGAGCATAAATATGTGTGTGTTTATTTTGTACATCAGATTGCATAAGTCCAGTTTAATATGCTATTCCTGGTATGTGATGTTTTCTATACATACAGAGAAAGAAGCACTCTTGTGCTCTTTGACTTTTACGCTTGCTGTCAAACATCAGCCATAATACTAAATACTGTG
>QLTV01003401.1:838046-848095 GCA_003457575.1 Thermophis baileyi
CCTTTTATAGGGAGCTGTCAGACAGACCAGCCAATAGCGTTTGAGCTTTTTCCCGCTCAAACGCTGGACCTGGTTGGAACCATGCAACACAGTTGAAACAGTTAGAACATAACACCTAGCCTCATACCTTTTAGACCAGAGGTCTTCAAACTTGGCAACTTTAAGACTTGTGGACTTCAACTCCCAGAATTCTGGGAGTTGAAGTCCACAAGTCTTAAAGTTGCCAAGTTTGGGGACCCCTGTTTTAGACCCACAAATAGATATTGTCGTGGTTTTTTTTCCTCAAGATGGGGGTGGTGAAGAAGGGGAATATCATTCTATTTCCTTAGAAAATCCTTTTGTTTTTGTTATTTGTAAGGAAACATAATTCCTCTTCATGATATATGGACTTTTTGAAGTTATTTACCACCACATAAAATATTTTTTTTTGCCAAAGTTTAGATAATTTTGCATTTTTAGATATAACTGTGAACATCAGAATTTAAAAATGAAATCTGAAATTTTAACTTTACATGGGAAGGAAGGAATTATCAGTATGTTTTCTTATTTTAACTTTTTCTTCCCTTTTGTTTTTTGTTTTTTAAGCAGCAACAATTCTTCTTCATGATATTATGGAGATTTTAAATAAAATGTGAAATCATTTAGCTCATTGAAAAGCAATATTTGAGTCCTGGAGGATAACATTGTTTAAAATAGCTCGCACAGTTCAGCAGGGAGTAACATTGAAATATATATTGTGCTCCATTTTGAAATTTTCCTGTTTAGGTATTGACATACCATAATTTAAAGCAGGTTTGCATTGTCTTAACCAAATAACAAACCAAACCATACCTAATAATTATTTATTTTCTTGACTTTGCATACTGTTCTTAGCTTTCAACAGAACTAGATTTAAGCTCATCATCAAACTGAGAATCATAAATTTTTCCTTTAATACATATAGGTTGCATTTTGCTAAATAAATAAATGCAGGTATTTGAGAAGAGGAGGATATAGAATTTTTCAGATGCCAGACAAGCTTATTTGTTAGATACAATACTTGGAGCTATCTCTGTTTCTTAGATAGCCCAGTTTGAAAGCTGTGGATCTACTCTGCCATGGTAGATGTTCTTGGCCCATTGCCAGTAGAGGCCAGTCGCCTCCTCCTGAGAGTACAAAAGATATTGTCCTAGCCCTTTGCAAATGAATATGTAAAACAACATTGGTTGTTTTAAGCCCTTCAGAGCAGCAGCCTCCATGCTTTATTCTGTTCTAGTAACTTCGGCTCTGATTAGCCACAGCGCCCCTTCCAATGATTGATCTTTGCCCTATGCAGATAAGATAAATCAGATAATGAATGAAAATGGCTGTGGACTGAGATTGGATTAGTAAGAGGCAATTGAATGCAATGTTTATTTCCTTATTTATTGTATATTATTTGTATATTATTTCTAAGCCAACTTATTAATACATTTCTTATTTACAAATATCTTTACAGACATACCATATCTATAATATCATATCTGTCTCTCAACTAATAAATTAATGCTTACTTTCTTCATCTTGTAATTCATTTTATACTTACCAAGTCAGCAATGTTATAAGCAGTTCAGCAGAATCAGAATGTGATCCTTTCCATTAGTGCAGATTTGTAAGAGTTACTTGGTTTTAATTAAACTGATCTACGTATTAAACTCAATATTGTGGGACTAACTCACTATGCATAAACAATATTATATACTCTACTCTGCACTAAAATCTGCCTAAATAATTTTTGGTGCCAGTACTGATATGGAATAGATTTGGAACCAGCCATGCCTTTTATCACCCCAAACCATACATTAGGTAATTGTTTATACAGAACATTTTATTGACATGAAAATATTTTTTTCCATTGTGACTTAATGAAAAAAATAGTTGCAGCAAGAGAGACATTCAATAATAGCAAGTATATTATTGCTATTATTACTATCATTGATAAATCCATACTAGTAAAAGGATGAAATGGAAGGAATAGATACATACATTTATTTAAAATGTAGCCTAATAAATATAGCTAGAAGAAAAAAGAAAATGACACTGTTTCTACAACCAATACTAAATCAATTTAAGACATATTCATGAAATCAGCATTATTGATTCATGGAATTTAACTTCCAAAGAAAAGATTATAGAGGACTGAATTATTATAATGATAAGGGATATGGAAGAAGGATTCTTTGGAATAGCATATTTTGGTATAAAGACAAAGCAGGATTATGTGTACAAGACAAAACAACTGTTGTTTCACTTCACTAATTCCCTTCAAATGTTCCTGTTCAGGTGGGACCAAGCTAGGCTACAGCAGAGAACCACCTTTATGAAGCAATACAGAAAAATTATACAAGATACAATTTTGTTCCAGGACATCACTGTGATCTGAGAGTACCTGGTAACCAGTTCCACATGTTTAGATGGCAGCCTTGTAACTCAACTTAACCCTCTCCTCTCCTGTTCTGAAAATCTCCAAGTGTGGAACAGTGCAAACTAACTTAAGAGAACTGAGAAAACTCTGTCAACCTTGTCTTTGTGGAGAAACTCTCTCAATCATCTTTCTCACGAAGTAAATGCCTAAACCTGGTGTGTGTGCCTGTGGTCATGTATTGATGTGTGGATATATTCAAGGCTTACTAGCTGAAAAGACTTAACTAACAATGTTTTAAGGCAAGGGAAACAGTGAGAGAGTGGGTATGGTCCCACAGGGATCACTGTGGGGTAAGAATTATGTCTCCACACTAGTAGTTTCAGCTGATTTTGTCGATGTAGTTTTTTTGCTAGCACCACTGGACCAGTCACCTTACTTTTAATTCCCAGCTGATGGCAGAGACCTGCAGATTGGGGCACTGGGCAGATGCCAGATGCAGGCCATTGGGCTGCCTATACAGGTGTTAAGAAAAGCTGCTTATTCTGAGCTGTCAGAAAATGGGTTGTTTTTTCTTTTAAAAGGGTTGCTTTCTTTAAATAGTTGAATGAAATTCAGTGAAAAAGTCTTCAACAGAAGTTTGATTTGGGGCATCATAATTACAGGCTTTCTGCTATTTGGCTGTCATGTTAGCCTTTGTGTAAATCACAGACAACAAACCAGCTATTACATTTTGCCCCCCTCAATTTGTATCTAGCTGTTTTTCTTCATAATTACACAAAGGATGAGTGTATGGAATACAAGGGTAAATATAATGCTATTTTTAGTATAGTTAGAATTACAAATATCTTTTCAAATTGTACTAGATGTATGGATTTAATTTTTCTGCAGAGATTATTAAAAACATTGTTCCTCAGCACAAGATGTTATCATTAAAAACTACATGCTATCATGTAGAAAAGAGTTTTCTGAGGTCTGACATGACAAAAAAAAAGTCTTGCTACGATCAGAATTAAACTTGCCTTATTGTACAACATCTTTCCTAAAATAATAATTTTATTTGTACCTCCTTCATTTTTGCAAAATTTATATTTTTTCACTCTCATATTTGAATCAAATTTATATTACAAGAATTATATTAATGGATTGTCTTTATCCCCAAATGTCTTGGTTTATTTAGCTTTCATCTAAATATCTTTCTTTGTGCCTTTCTGGGATAATTTAATGTTGAATCAAATAAAGAGTATACAAATAAAAAGTATATCCGAAAAGGACTTTTATTCCAATTCCACAAAACAATATTTAGTTAAATGGAACATCCTTGAGATAATATTTATTTATAATGCATATATGTAAACCAGTTCCTAGTTAGATTACTCAAAAGTGTGGTTGAGATTTTAAGAATTTATATATTCAGAGATCAAACAGTGTTAACTTATTATGTTTTATGGGATCCTTCCACACTTTATGTGGATTTTGCCTGTTGTATATAATGTTTAGGGTTGCAAACTCATTGAGTATACACTGCTGCTACACCATTGAACCAGCCATTATGTCCCATAGGTATGCTCCAGGGGTGGGTTCTAACTTACCTCGCTGCCGGTTCGCTTCCTCCCGTGCTGCGTGGGTGCGCCTTGTGGGCACGTGTGCGCTTTGCGCGTGCGCGCATACACAGTGCTGAGAAATTTGGAAAAATTCAGAAATTCGGAAAAAAATCCCCCCCAAAAAAGGCAAAAACAAGATGGTGACTGCATGCGCAGTGCCAGGAACTCAGCTTCTGTGCATGCGCAGAAGAAAAAAAAACGGAAAAAAATTAAACAAAACAAAACAAAAATTCAAAAAAAAATAATTAAAAAAAGATGGCGGCACCCACGGACCGGCACCGACCGAACTGGATCCGTGACATCACTGTGACCTCACCAGCGGGTCACTATCGGTTCGGGCGAAGTGGTCCAAACCGGGAGGTACCCACCTCTGGTATGCTCTGAAAAGGGAAGGGACAAATACAAAACAAGCAGAAAAACAAACTTGTTCATAAGATGCCACCATGAGGAAGAAGTTAGCAAGACACATTCCTCCCAGCATGCACCCTGCATTATAATATCTATGAAAAATTATTTTGGATCTGTAGCTAGCTGAAGGTACATCTTAGAATGCTGTTGTTACTTAAAATGCTGACTAACTGGAACTGCAACTACATAGCTGACAATGGAACATTTTGGCTAGTGGTTGCTTCAAGGTAAATCATGCCCCAGCCAATAACTGTTATCAGTTACTTTAAAGTTTGCTTCAATATTACAGTCATTTGGTCAGTCTTAAACCACAATTAATTATCACAGCAGTGAGACACAAAATAATTTCATGTAAATAACATAGACAACATTCCATTTATATTCAACAAACTTCTTATAGGACATTTGCAATCATATAGGATTTCCCCACATGCAGCTACAGTAATTGTGGCACAAACATACTCATACAATTTTGTTTCCTGCCATGAAGGAGCTTTCATTTCACCCTCCACCAATACATGAGGTATACTGAAGGATAGGAGGAGGATAGGACTAGAATGTCATCTAGTTCAGGGGTGTCAAACTCAAGGCCCGGTGGCCAGATCTGGCCTGTAGGGTGCTTAGATCTGGCCCACCGGGCCACCCTGGAAACAGTGAAGGACCAGCCCGCAGTGCCTCTGCCATCGATAATAGAGCTTGGGCGGGCTGCATGTGGTCCTCCTGAGCTCCGTTTTCACTGGGAGAGGGTTGCAGGAGGCTGTCGCAGCCGAAATGGAGCTCAGGAGCCCGTTTTTGCTGGAAGAGCACTTGGGCCACCATAGGCGCCCCCGACATGAGTGATGTTGAGCTGGCCATGCCCACCCTGGCCACGCCCACCCCGGCGCCCCAAGGTCAAACACAACTCTGATGCTGCCCTCAATGAAATCGAGTTTGACACCCCTGATCTAGTTGGTTCATTATAGTTCTTGAAAATCAGTTAATTATGTTAACAAAAACCTTTGCTGATGAATTTGCCTCTGCACGGCTGATTAGCAGTCATGATGAAACCATTGAGAACCAGTTGCAGCCTAATTTAGATAATTCCCCTTGACAAGGATGGCTAGTGAAGGCAGCAAAATTCACATCTTTGTTTTCTACCATTTTAAGGAATGATAGAAGCCCACACTCCAGTTGCTGAAGATTACATTGTAAATTATACATTAGGTCTGTCTGACCCACTCATTTTTATATTTCCATGTGTGAGCATTCAACAGAGTTAATCAGAAAGATGTACTTCTTTATATTAGGAAGCTTTGAAGCATTTAAGCTTGACACAGTCATTAGTAGTTTAATGTCTTTGTTTAATTAAGTTCACATTTTTGGCATGCATTTTGTAGTGTTTTAGGTGGAGATTATTTTTGTAGCGTTGTTCACACTGGGATTTTTTTTAAATTAGTGTTTGCGATATATCAATTAGGAAAGACTTGACCCAGTTTTATGTTCTGTTGACACAAAATAAAAAAGACAAAGAAAAGAAATAACAGAAGAAAATCACTGAGTGGAAAGATTAGGAGACAAGAACATGAAAAGACAGGAAAAACATCGTAAGGAAAGAAAACCATATGCTTGCTTAAGCAGAAGACCCCCCCCCCAAAAAAACCCGAACAAGAATCTTAAACTTTTCTATAGTAGTGATAAAAACAAGATAGCATGAAATATTAAAAAGTGAGCTGTGCATTAATCTATCTACAATATCCTCATTGTGGTTATTCAATTGTATAAATATGGCTAAGACTGGGTTTCACAGTAAAAATTAATATTAAATATGTAAAAATTGCTAGTATAAGCAACATTATTTCACTAAAAGGCTTCTCCTATTCTCCAGTCACTGGCTCTGCTGCAGCATCAGTTTCCAATAATTAATTGGGGAAGTGATACATATTAATTATCTATGTCAGTTTGCATTCATACTTAAGAACTTTCTCAAAAAGTTACAAAGAAGTGAGTTCTACTGCTGTTCTGTTCCATGCAAAACTAAATTCTGTAGCGTGAGGTATCATACATCTAATTTCTTTATTGGATGTAGAAGGATAAATGGTCTTTATCTCTCACTTGCCTGCGTTGAATTCCTTACACTTATCTCTATGCAGGATCTGGTTGCTTAAAAGTAGTGCTTAAAAATAGAGTGAGGGCACACTTCTATAAAACATACCCATTAGAGAGAGAAAATGTTTCAATGTAGAGTTGTCTCCTGTTATTAAGCATCATATTCTCAATTTCTACAAGGTAGAACAGAAGAAAACAGAGTGAATTCACATGTTTATTTAACCACGGTTATTTGAATGAATCACAAATAGTTTACTCTGCATATTACATTGGAGATACAAATCATGACTGAATCCATAAAATACAAAGCCACTACTTCATCCTAAACAAAGCAGAATATAAGTTGCCATACTGTATGAATCTAGTTATTCTCACGAGCTAGGATATTATCACCACAACAGATAATATGCGAGCCTATTATTTTGCATTGAATAGCCATGATGGTGCAGTGGTTAGAATGCAGTATTGCAGGCTAACTGCCCAAAGCCAGGAGTTTGATCCTGACTCAGCCTTCTATCCTTCCGAAATCAGTAAAATGAGGACCCAAATTGTTGGGTCAATATGCTGACTCTGTAAATCACGCAGGGACTGCTTTAAAGCACTATGGAGCGGTATATAAGTCTAAGTCCTATTGCTATCTTATGAGTTGTATTCAGTAAGCAAAAAGATATGGAATTGCAACCAAATACTGTATATATTGCAGGGCTATCTGGGTGGGGAAGAGACAAGGAGAGCAAATGACAACATAGGCATGAAGGCATAATCATGCCAACATTTTGATATACATACTTCTGTCAGAAAACCTGATGTGACAAAAAAAGACATTTGTGTTATTATGCTAATGAATACTGTATGTGTCATTATTTTGTTCTGGACACTGCTGCTAGTAATTGTAAGGCATGTTTTTAGATATTTGGGGGGAAAATGAATTAACATCTACAATTGTAATGTTTAAAAGAAAATATCTCAAAAGCATGGGGGATGAGATCAGTGTTTTCCCTGAGGAAAGGTTGTTGTTATTGTTGTTTTTTCCCCACTCTGTAGCCATTATAATAAAAATTAAGTAGATTGACTTTATTTTGAGAATGGGATAATTTTAACAGAGAACACTTGCCAAGTACAAGAGTTTGTACATTACATAATGAAATCATTTAATCATGCACACATGGTTTTAAGAATTATGAGAGGAAACAGAAACATATTAAATCTTGAATCTGGAAGCTTTCTGTTGGATGGATCCATACATACAGAGAGAGAGTCTCTCTCTCTCTCTCTCTCTCTCTCTCTCTCTCTCTCTCTCTCTCTCTCTCTCTCTCTTTCCCAAAATTGATTGATTGATTTATAAAATTGATTGGTTGCCCATCTTACCTCAGGTAACACTGGGCGGCTTACAATCACAAAAGATACAAACAGTATAAATGAAAACATAAATAAATTAATACACACACACACACACACACACACACACACACACACACACACACACTTTTAAAGAGGTAACTGGATGGAAAGCAAAGTCAGATTACATAGGTCAGCATGGAAAAAACTGAGCTTACAAACACTAAATTGTTATATAAAACATAAAGGAGAATGAATAGTGAGAGCACTCTAGTGGGTTCCTGAAGCTTAATATCATCCAGAATGTTATCCAGAGCACATTCTGGTAAGAATATGAACAACTAATAGTAATGGAGAAAAGGTTACAAATAAAATAGATAAGACAGAATATTGATCAAGAGTGATCCCTGAGAAACCTATTGTAAAATTCAATAGTATCTTCAGTCTAAATTTTAATCCATTCTTTCTTCTGAGTCTTAAGCAGCTGGTAAGACACTTTTTAAGACTGGCACATCAGCTAAAAAGAATATTAATACATGCACCACATGTGCTTGCACACACATAAATTCAACACAGCCAATCTCTCATGTTTATTCCAAACAGCTGACATTGATAATTCACTATGGAAAATAATTCATATACTTCTGAGTATAGAGGAGAAAATAATCAGGTATTGTGTTATTATTCATCAAGTGAACATCCAGCAAAGTAATTGTACAATAATCTTCATTTATATAATGCACACAAAGTATTTGGCTTTCATTGTGATTTTTATAATTTGCATGATGATCTATGACACATGTGGCTTCTACAACATACTATGATGTGACCCTCTTGTTATTCTTGAACCTCAGCTCATATCAGCCCTAGGCAGTATGGCAATGATGAGTGATAAATTTAGTTTAATAGCAAGTGGTATCTGGTTATTCCTTGTATCTAATTGATGTAACCTAAGAATTCAAATGTTTGTGGATCTACACGGCAAATTTGAAATGAAAAAAAAATATGAGAAAAATATTCTTAAACATATTCCATTTGGGGTAGGCTTTGGATTATACAGCAAACACTGAAATAGTTATGTAGAGACAAGAGCAGTAATGGATCTGCCCCATCATAGTTCAGAATTCTCATTCTATGCATAATTCAAATTTCAATTATGATGTTAATGATAATCTTCATTATACCAATCGAATCTGCAATTAATCTTCAATTAAGGCAGAAGTGTTTCCATATATTAACATTTTATGGGACAAAGGTCATCAGGTATAATTTTAAAAAGAGGAACTGTCTTTTAAAATTAGGAATAGGTGTCATCTTTAATTCTTAGTGAATTCTCTCTTGAACAACAAAAATTTTCACAGTGTGGCTTCAAAAGAACAGTTTATCCAGAGGTGGGTTCCTCCCGGTTCAGACCGGTTCGCCCAAACTGGTAGCGACCCACTGGTGACGTCACGATGACATCACGGATCTAGTTCGGTCGGTGCCGGTCCGTGCAGGCCACCTTTTTTTTGAATTTTTTTTGAATTTTTTTTTGAATTTTTTAAATTTTATTTTTCTTCTGCGCATGTGCAGAAGCTGAGTTTCCGGAACTGCGCATGTGTCGCCATCTTGTTTTTGGCTTTTAAAAAAAAATAATTTTTTGCACTGTGCATGCGCGCGTGCGCTAAGTGTGCGCACGCCCACGAGGCGCACCCACGAGGTACGCCCACAAGGCGTGCCCACAAGGCGTGCCCACGAGGTGTGCCCACGAGGCGCGGGAGGAAGCGAACCGGCAGCGAGGTAAGTTAGAACCCACCCCTGAGCTTATCCATCTACAAATTCTCAAGCTACCTCCCTTTAAATTAGATTTGATCACAGTTTAAATAACAATAGTGAATTAAAGGACCAAAGTAGCAGTATTTCATGAACAATGAATGACTGCTTTCTGAAACTCAGATAGATAAATACGCAGCTATGTCACAACAAGTTTACATATACAATGGTAAAAAAAACTGATACAAATTAAGAAAATGATAAAAAGTAAAAAAAGTAGAAATAATAATAAAAATAATAAAGAAAAAAGATATACAAAAATGCCTTCCTCCTTCATCAAGAAAAGTACAAACAATACCAATCTTCTCTGATTTCAACAAAATATATATCTCCATATTTCATCTCTGATTTATAAACGAATCTTTAAAGCCCTGTCATTCATTCTGATCAGCAAAAATCCATTAAGAGTTAGTAGTAATAAC
>QLTV01003401.1:848462-878641 GCA_003457575.1 Thermophis baileyi
TATATATATATATATGTATGTATGTATGTATGTATGTATGTATGTATGTATGTATGTATGTATGTATGTATGTATGTGTGTATGTATTAATCTTATTCAAATAAACTAACTTTATATCCCTTTCCAATATTGGAAAACATCACTTTCTTCAAAAAAGATCTTTTCTTCCCATATCTCATCTCTTGTCTATAAACAAATCTTTAAAGCCTAGAAAAGTCTATTAAGAACTATCAGAAATAGCATTTATATTTTAAACTTTATCAAACAAACCAACAACGTATTTCTTCCATTTACTTTTAAGAATATTGATCTTCAATCTCTTTAAATAGTGTACCTGAAATTGATTTCTTATCATTTTCTCTTTGTTTCTTTTCAGAAAATCCTTCATAAATTTAACATGTCTGTTTTATAAATGCAAGATAAGAAAGCTATCTAAATCATTCCTCTGATTTATTAGCTGAATGCCCCCTTTAATTATTAAGGTATCAGCCAGTTTCATTTGTAAATCCAGGGTAATATCTAGATTTGTCAGGCTACAAGAATTTGTTAATTCTTGTAGCCTGATATTTTAAACCCACTTTCAGATCCACATTTGAATCAATGTCAGTCACGATTTTGTCCAGGAAAATCTGTTCCTCTATTATTTCTTCTTTTAAGTATTTTTTATAATAGCAGATAATCTTAAAAGTGATTTCTGAGTAGATTGTTCCCAAATATCCTTGAATTCTTCCAAAATCAGATATTTTTGCTCCATTCTGTATTAATGGGTCTCTTTTCCTTTAATTGCAATCTTTTGTTCTTTCTGATTCCTTCTAGCCTCAAACCTTCAAAAACCCATTTTTGCATGTTTCTTTTTTCCTAATTAACATTTTACCAATAGAAGAGAATATTTGTAGTTCAAGGTAGAACTATGGAGTCCTTAATAGTCTCTGAAGTTGGTTGTTTTCTTGCAGACATTTCATTACCCAACTATGTAACATTATCAGTACTGCAAGGCATTGAGGTTTGCTTTCTGTTTATGTACAAGTGGCTTGTCCTGCCAGCATTGATGGAAGGGTTCTTGATAGTTCCTTGATTAGGCTGTTGATTATTGATCAGGTATTAATCCTGATATTAATCTCTGTTTATCTAGTTGTTGATTGCTCATGAGGAGGTGTTTTGGTCTTTTTGTTTCCTTTTTGGCTTTTTGATTGGCTCTTTTGAATGGTATGTAGATATTCTTTATCTCTATGTGCCTGTGGATAGCTGATTTGACTGAGTGTCAGTCTTACAAGAATTCTGTAGCTTTTTTGGACTTAGCTTGGTCTAGGATGCTCCTAGCTGAAACTATGGTTACATTTGTCCATAGGTTGTGCAGTTAAGGAGTTTTCATCACATCTTCTGACTGCTAGTAGGAGCTGTGGTGGCGCAGTGGTTAGACTGCAGTATTGCAGGCTAACGCTAACTCTGCCCACAGCCAGGAGTTCAATTCTCAAGGTTGATTCAGCTTTCCATCCTTATGGGATCGGTAAAATGAGGAGCCAGATTGTTGGGGGCATTGTAAATGCAATGCATGTGCTGTCATTGTAAACAACTCAGAGAGTGCTATAAAGCACTGTGGAGCTGTATATAAGTCTAAGTGCTATTGCTATTGCTAGTTGTTTCCCTAGAGGTCTCTTTTTGAGGGGTTACTTCATTGAAATCTGATTAAGTAAAATGTGCCAGGAAAGATCTGCACAGCTCTACTTATAAAAAGCAGGACAGATCTCCAAATCAATATGAGAAAGTGGAGAAAGGTCAGCAGAGAGGTCACAGATAGGACAGGATTCCTCAATTCTATTCAAGTTCTGCTCCAGGAATCTTCTGGTTTTTCCTGGAGAATTCCTTAATTAATTCTTGAATAAAACACATTTGTAACAGATTGCACTTCATGACCTTTTTCCTCTACAGATTTCAGCTGTGGGTCTGTACATATGCACAATAATTTAAAGGATAATGTTGTTGTTGTTTTAAAAAAGATGATTGCATGGACAAAATTATAATTAAGGTTTTTTTCATTATTTTGTGAACACAAATAAGGCAATTGCAGCCTAAACTGCTTGTCTCCTGTGCTGTTCCTGGCCAACTACAGAAATTTTAGTCTGGATTGCAATGGATTGGCAACAAGGCTGGGCTGGTTTTATGACAAGTCAGTCCTTTGCTTTGTATACTTCCTAACCTTATAAGGAAAGGCCAGTCTCCCTGCCTGGCTCCAATGTGGCCCAGACCACTGATTCCAATGTGGACTAGTCTATTGGTGCCTCTCAGGAATTGTTTCCTTCTGTATACTCTTACATAGAACCTTAACCTTTGCCCTCTCAGAAGTTTATACCTGTTGGATGCCTTCTATCACTTCCCATATCTCCTTTGAAAGTACCACAGACCTCCTCTCCTCTCCTCTTTTCCCTTCCCATTGGTGTTCTGATGCTACAATAATCAAATCAATAAAGAAAAGATTGGGTTTTTTAAAAAAATCCTAGGATTCTCTGTAAATCCATGGAAATTTGTACAAAAAGAAATGATACAGTAGTTCAACTTCACAGAAGCACATTATTGATGTTCCTACATTACAACTTAAAGATGTTTAAAAGGAAAATTAAGGGAAGCTTTGTAGAATTGTGGCTATGGGGTAGGAAACCAAAGGGAAAATGCTTCACCCAGTAGAAACAGAAATGAGATACATTGGGAGATGTAAAGGTGAATAGAACATAAGTTTGTAGCCTTGAATTTATGCGACATGAACCTAAAGATTATTAAAAGGAAGACACAGGGGAAAAAGACACTAACCAGTAAAGAACATAACAGCCTAACAAGCTCAGGATTAAATAGTTGCACAGAACCAAGATCAACTAGTGGAAGGTGTACTGAAGCTAATCAGAGCTGAACCTGCTAATAGAACAGAATAAATCACCGAAATTCATCTACTCTGAAGGGCTTAAAACAGTCAAGGTTGAAAAATAGTTTTGAATTGAATCTAGAAAATAAGAAGTACAGGGTGAATTTGCAATTGGTTAGAACAATGGCCTCCATTCTTGATCTCAGGTAATGGTGAGTGCCCTGTACCAGCAATGGGCTAAGCAAAAAGTGTCCATCTGCCCATAGCGGGGTAAATTCATAACTTTCAAACTATTCTGCTCTAAGAACTACAAAATCATCAAAAGCAGGGAATGTCATTACTGTGTCCTACAAACTACCTTGTCTGACATATGAAAACTTCTATATCCTCCTCTTCTTCCTCTTCTTGGCCCATATTTATTAAATCACACTTATGTTCTCCAGTCCATCTCTAAGCACAGATCATGATCATCAGTTTATTGATGAGCTTAAATCTTGTTTCATCGAAAGCTAGGAGAGGGAGCAATGTCAAGAAAAGAATATTAAGTTTGGTTTGATATTTGCCTAAGACAATGCAAATTTGTTTCAAACTATGTCAATACCTTAGCAGGAAAATTTCAAAATGGAAAGCAAAAAAACCATTTTATTAATTTAAAGATTCCAAATCATGAAGATGAATTGTTGTTTGTTTTTTTAAAAAATAAAAGGATTTTCTTCCCTCCACATGTAAATTTTAAACTTTGTGTATACTTTTTGGATTGTGATACCCACAGTTATATCTAAAAATGGAAAATTCTTAAACTTTAGCAAAAAAATAAATATATGCATTTGTTAGATAAAAACTTCAAGAGAGAGAAAATGATATGCTTTAACTTAATGGGTACATGGATTTAAATAGTTGCTGTATATCTTAATGTATGGATACCATCTGTTAAATAAATATGTTGAATTAAATCTAAGCTCTGTTAATATAAACCAATAGTGAGACTCCTGCTGATCTCATACAAGGTAAGGTTTCACTGGATAAATTCATCAACATTCATTGACAAGTGTCATATTTTAAAAAGATGTTAAGGAATTTTAAGGATGGCTTGGTTTACTTTACTAAGCACTGAGTTGTACAAAAATATTTTCTTTCAGGCAGCTTGCTTTTCATTACTATTTAGCCAAAATTAGGGTGACTGGTTAATTTGTAAGGCCAAATGAAAAAGGCTTTTTAAAAGTAATACTTTGACAGCGTTCCTTTGACCTTCAGTAGCAAAGCTTATGCCTTGCAAATTGATTAATATAGATACAATATCAAATCATTTTTCATACCATTTTTAATGTTTGTTAAATGCCCAAGCAGTATGTAAACAGAGTATTTGGCATTTTTATTAGGGTGCGGAACTCAGTCATTTCCTTTGCAACAACATCTCATAAACTATTTTGACAGTCTAATAAACTATAAAAAGCTGCGGTAAAAACTAGCTCTGAATGTTATAACCGTACAAAATGGAAAGAGCAAGAGAAAACATCTATCACTGAGATTATTATCACTGTTGCTATGGCAACCTGTTTGAAATGGCAATATCTCCATGGTTCTGCTGTTTGTTATCATCTTTCTTGATTTTACATCATTGAAATTGTAGTAATTACACTCTGCCTGATGAAAAATGCATGCTGTCATGGCAACTAAGTCAAATATTCTTAATCATTTCACCTCTTCAATCCAAAATGTAATTGTTTGTCAGTTAAATAGGTTATGCAGAAGGCTTCCATGGTCTTACAATTGTTTTAAGTGTTTTGCAAAAACTGAGCTTCTAGACATAAGACCCTAAGTTAAATTAATGGTCCACATTTGTAAACAATTGCTCATTAGAGTAAGTGATCAGTGGTTGTTAATTTTCCCTCAACAGTTTTGGTGAGGTACATAAATAATAACTTACCCTGTTTAGAAACTCCAAAACAATCAAAAGATTTCAGGAATCTCCAAAACAACTTCTAAAGGAGAAGTATTTGGTATTTATTGCATTAATTTCCTGAAAATCCCGAAGCTGAAGGATTATGGCTTTAGCACAGATATTAGCTTGTACAGCTGTGGGTTGCATACATATTGTTGCATATGAGGATATTTTTTTGCCAAGACAAATTACCAGTTTTATCAGTGTTAATAATACTTGTGTCATTTCTTAAAGGAAAAGTGGGAAGCATTACCTGAAATGTTTTATTCAAATTTAAGGAATCACTATTGTTATCTCTATCTGCCAACTTCCAATCCTTTCTCTCATGCCAACCTCAGCTTTCATCCCTGGGCGTCCATGTAAGTGTGCCTCAGAAGAACAATCTGCAAACATATGATCACTGTTGTGCAATGTCTGCATTTGCTTCTGAAACAAAGGCTGCAGTTCTCTCTATTTATATTTGCTCTTTAACAAAGGACATATAGTACAATATTCCCAAGGAATTCTTTATTCACTTATGCTTTGAGCACTGTGAAATAGCTACTCTCCCTAGCCTTCTCTCTAGCTGCATTTTTAAAGCCCTCTCCAGAAAATGAAATAGGTATTCTGACATTCTGTAAACAGTCATATTTCCCCCCACTTCTCAGATAGCATATTATTTGCCAATCAGTGATTGCATGCTTCCAGCTGGGCCTTTCTGCATTTTTCCCTGCAGAGGAATCCTTTCTAATACCTTCAACCATTTTTCAAAAATTTCTTAAGGTCATGAAGCTATGGGACAGTTGGGACAAACTGCGACAATGGTTCTTTTTCTTTTTAGGTTTTCCTTTTGGGTATGTTATGACATGAATACAAATAATGCACATCTTCTGCCAAACAAATGGAATTGCTGCTGCTACGTCATCCTCCATGCTGTGTAGCATGTTCTGTGCTTGAATAGCTGAATTCTGTTGCTGGGCTCATGATTGAGGCTACTGGTTCTTTGGGACTTCAATTTATTGCCTGGTGATGTTGATATTGCTTAGAGCAGAGGTCTTCAAACTTGGCAACTTTAAGACTTGTGGACTTCAACTCCCAGAATTCTCCAGCCAGCATAGCTGGCTGGAGAATTCTGGGAGTTGAAGTCCACAAGTCTTAAAGTTGCCAAGTTTGAGGACCCCTGGCTTAGAGGTTCGTGACCATCATTACAACCACGGACCTGTTCCAAATCAATGTAGACCTTACACATATTGGGGGGGATCACACATTAGACTTGATTTTTGTCTACTTTGAGTGAGGGGATGGTCATGTAGGAAACTATGGTATGCTTTCTTCTCAAGAAGTCATTACTGAACCCAACAGTCCCATAGCATTACCACTTAGTTTGCCACCTTTCCTGGGCGGGCTTCGGCTTCAGAGGACCATGGAAAAAGCAAATTATTTGCAGAGACAAGATTTTGAGCTGAGGTTTATTCAAGTAGGTTTTTGCATTGGAGCACACAATTAGCTGTGTTCTTTCCAGGACTGGGAGTCCCTTTAAACTGCCACTATCCTCAAAACTAGATAGATAGATAGATAGATAGATAGATAGATAGATAGATAGATAGATAGATAGATAGATAGATAGATAGATAGATAGATAGATAGATAGATAGATAGATAGGAGATGTCTGCAGGGTTGGTCAATATGGCGGCCATCCTTTGACTGTGCAATCAAAGTCTCACTCTTTTTTATGATACATGGAGAGATATTTGACCTCTTTGTAGATGTCCCTGACATGTTGAGATATATCATTAAGTTGCTGCTATGACATTGGCTATTAAATTATGCACATACACAGACATTTTTTCTGTGAGTTGGAATAAAGCTCTGTTATTTAGTTACTAACATATATAGACTATTAGGCAATAACACATGGAATAAGATAATTTGTGCAGCTATTGTTGTTGCCTTTCTTATCTAGTTTGATAACAATCTCTCTTGTCTCATGAGGTGGAGAGATGAAACATGAGATGTGACTATCTTCAAAATGATATATTCATTCTACCTGCTTAACCTACAGATCATTTTCTTTTAATTTTTATAATTTAGTAACATTTATACCAATACATTTTATTTAGAGAGAAAAAATAGTATAATACATAATTTATCATAATCCTTTCCCTATATCTTCTATGACTACTTACAATATGTTATCTTAGGTTTTTCTTAGATACTGTTTTGCTTATATATACACCATAAAATAATTTTGAGAATAAAATGGTTTCTTTGGACCTTTTAAATATTACTTGTTGAGTACTCATTTCTAAAAGCTAATCTAAGCACACAGAAAACAAACAATAATTATACAATCATTTTAATTTGTGAAACATTCACAATCTAAATTATAAATAAACCAATAAATAAATAAAGTCATCCCACCAAGCAGATGCTCCACAGGTTTTCTCAGTTTCTCACCTACAAATCATATTTAGTACAGTATAGTCATATAAATCTTCAGATGGAACTTTGGTAGGGAATATATTTGTGTTGTTATTCTCCCTGGTGTGGACCGTGTTCTCTTTGAGTGGTGATTTTGTTTGTTTTTAGAGGCTGTTTACTTAGTGTTTTAATGGTATTGTGTAAACTATTAAAATCATTTGAAAAGGACCTTGTTTCTTGTCCAGTCTGTTTCTAACTAACAAAAAGGACTTTAAAAAATAAACGCCAAATTTCAAACAGATTTATATGAAGGAACCAATTTCTGTAATATATCTGTAACATAATATATCTGCAACAAAATTCACACATATAGTACGAAGTGGTAAATGGTGCCGAGACAGAAACCAGGCTGCACAATTTACTCATGGATTCTTTACTGCTTTGCTTGTCCTAGACTTTTTATAAAAATGGTTTTTTTTATCTTTCTTCTGAGCCTGTAAAATTACCTTTCTTATTGTTATCTATGTTGATATACACCATAATGTCCATACACTACCGTATATCCCTGTCATTTTTATGATGTAGCAATAGCAATAGCAGTTAGACTTATATACCGCTTCATAGTGCTTTACAGCCCTCTCTAAGCGGTTTACAGAGTTAGCATATTGCCCCCATCAATCTGGGTCCTCATTTTACCCACCTCAGAAGGATGGAAGGCTGAGTCAACCTTGAGCCGGTGAGATTTGAACCGCTGAACTACAGCTAGCAGTCAGCTGAAGTAGCTGCAGTACTGCACTCTAACCACTGCACCACCTCGGCTCGACGTATGCTGTGTAGCCCTATATTATCAATAATCCAACTGTTTTTCAGCCACCTAATGCAGTTTTATTAATGAATCATTTATTTCCAAGAAATTTTAATCCTGGATGAATTTATACACTGACATAGCAAGATTCATTTTGTCATATATTATCTTAAAACTTCATTATTGTAGAAACCAATTCTATTGCTTAATTTAGTTAAAATGTGTAGAGGCATGATATATTATAAATATACAGCTGGCATAATTTTTCTTTAAGCTAGAATCTAAAAAGTTATAATGATATAATTAAATTAAAATGCATATTCTCTCTATCCTTTTCAAGTATTTTATATGAATACAGTATGTTATAATATAGAATAATAATAGTATCATATTAATTAATTAATAAGACCAAATGAAGAACAGAATGAGGGCATGGGAAAACAAAGCATAACATGGCCAGTACATTAAAAAGGTAGCAAGGAAACAAGGACCTGGCATTGGCTAAGAGCAAGAAAGTTGAAGAAAAAGACTGAGGGGCTAATTCTGGCTGCACAGGACCAAGCTTTAAGAACAAATACATACAAAGCCAGAACTGACAAGATAGCAAGACAGCAAATGCCACCTCTACAAAGAAGCTGAATAAACAGTGGAGCACCTGGTTAGCTACTGCAAGAAGATCGCACAGACTGACTGCAAGTAATGGCATGACAAAGTAGCAACAATGGTGCATTGGAAGATCTGCAAGAAATTTCATTTGGCTGCAAGCAAGTACTGCTGGGACCATAAAATAGAGAAAATCATAGAAAATGAAGAAGCTAAATTGGTCTGGGACTTTAGAATTCAACCAGACAGGCACCTGCCAGATTTAACAATTGATAATAAAGTAAACAAATTTAACAAAGTAAAAAAATTGTGGACAGTGGATGTGACGGTACATGGAGACAGCAGAAAGAGAAGAACAGTAGAGAAAGAATTGGAGAAGATAACAAAGACATGCAAATAGAAATAGAACAACTGTGGCAAAAGATAGCAAAGGTAGTACCAAGAGTAATAGGCACTTTGAGTGTAATTCTAAAACAACTGGAGCACCACTGACAAATTCACTATCAGTCAATTGCAAATAGCAGCTTTACTTGGAACAGCTTACATCATGTGACAATGTCTGTAACATCCTCAAACCTCCACATCTGCCTATCCAAGGTTCTTGGAAAGGACTCGATAGGTAAACAAAAATGCCAAGTCCAGTCTGAACATCTGGCTGACTGCACTGGACCATAGTAATAAAATTGCATGTTGTAATATAGAATCTTGGGATTCTATACCATACAAGGCATTTACAAGAGAAGGAGAAGGCCAAAGAACTTGAGGCAGACCCAGAAGAAGGTGGAGAGACATCAAAGACATGCTAGAGCAATATCAAATAAGAATGGTTGAGGTCTCTAGAAGTGCAAGAACAGAACTTTGTATCTATCTCAACACTCAAAGTGATAAAACAGGAAGTAAAGAAGAAGATGGTATGTTAACCCAAGTCAGAAGGATGCACAATGACATGCAATCCAATTTCTACAAAGCCCATAAGCTCGGTAGAACATTACAACTACTCACTACTACAGGTGCCTCTAGGGTTCCCAATCATACACAGATTTCAACTACATGAATATTTGTTTGTTTGATTTTAATCTTAATTTTCTTATCAATTGGAAATTCAAGGCAGAATTTATGCAGAACTCTACATTCAGAAAGAAAACTGGAGGATATAGCCATGCTTTGGAGAACACTTAAGAGTACTAGTGGTTATACAGGACGCACTTACAAATTAATAGATAACTAACAGATGCATCAAGGGATTTCCATTGCTTCCATTCCTTGTTATAAGAATCTCTTAGCCAGGCTGGAAATATCTTGGATTGTTATATTCAACTTGATTAAAAGTCCAAGAATAAGGATTGGCCTTGAATTAGAATGGAGATAAAAGGTAAAGATAAAGGTTCCCCTTGCACATACGTGCTAGTCATTCCCGACTCTAGTGGGCGGTGCTCATCTCCGTTTCTAAGCCAAAGAGCCAGCGCTGTCCGAAGACGTCTCCGAGGTCATGTGCCCGGCATGACTAAATGCTGAAGGCGCACGGAATGCTGTTACCTTCCCACCAAGGTGGTCCCTATTTTTCTACTTGCATTTTTACATGTTTTCGAACTGCTAGGTTGGCAGAAGCTGGGGCAAGTAATGGGAGCTCACTCCGTTACGTGGCGCTAGGGATTTGAACCACCGAACTGCCGACCTTTCTGATCGACAAGCTCAGCGTCTTAGCCATTGAGCCACCGCATCCCCTAAGAATGGAGATACCGAAAGATAATTCTCTCAGATAATTCAGATATTTAAAATGGAGTTTGTTTTTGAAGATGAAATGGCAGGGTGACAGTTATATATTCACTATACCTTCCATATCAGCAAACTGTTCATATCCATACATTTTTGAATGACCTGCTAAAGAGTAAAAAAGTAAAAAAAAAGAGTAAAAAATAATCACAGCTCATGCTTGACATAAAGCCATAATTAACTTGTGATTTGATTTACACTTACCTTTCATACCCTCTCAATCAAAATTCTGCCAAATATCTTCTCAAACAAACTTAAACTAACCTTCCTATAGTTCTTGAATTTATTTTACTATCTTTTTCTTTATGCATTGAGAGCAACAAGTAATAGAAACATTATCAGGTCATTTTAGATTTTTTACATACATCTTTCTCCAGGATGCCCTTAGGCAGTAGTGAATAGTCTTTGAAATGATGACTCAATTTAGTAACACTAACTCATAACAGAAATACAGCTAAAACATTTGTTGAAAAGAGACATCTCAAGTTTTTGCCCAGAACTCTATGTAAAATATAGAGAACACAATATTGTCAAAATATGCTTGTGTTCATCTGAAACAATTTTAATAGAATCAGCAAGCACTAGTCTAAGTAGGGAATATCCTTTTTGTTGTCTACACCTACCTAGTTTTAAAGTCTGGAATGGAATGTCACATCTCTCTATATCACAATCTCTTCTCCAACTGCCAGTTTGATTCATTTCCCATTAAAAAAAATCAGTGATACCGAACAGTGACTGGAAACAGAGTGGCCATTTTGGCTCAGCATTGCCTGGGATACAAAAGCTGTCTAAGGGCAATCTCTCTCTCTCTCTCTCTCTCCCTCTCCCTCTCCCTCTCCCTCTCCCTCTCCCTTCCCCCCTTCCTCCTCCCCCCTCCCTCTCCCCTCTCCCCCCCTCTCTCTCTCTCTCACACACACATTATATATCAACAGTTAGCACCTGAATGGCAGCTTAAGTAAGTACACAAACCACCAGAACGTGCTTTTCTCCACTATAATGCAATTCAAAATCATAGCAATTTTTCAATTTAATAACACTGTTTGCATTTGCATAGTTGTTTATTGGATTTACCTCCACCTAAATCACAGAGATAAATCTTGGTGGTTTACATCACAACAAAATAATAAAATGTCCATGGTTAAAAAAAAAACAGAAGAGAGGAAACAAACAAATGCAATCTTAATGTATACAAGTCTGTAACTGATGATGTCAACTTCAAATAATATCTTGGAAGCTCTCACAAAAAGCATTGTTTTTAGAAATCTGCAGAAACCAACAATGTAGGGTAAGATCAAATTTCTGGAAAGAGGCTATTGAAAAGTGCAGACCCAGCCACAGAAAAATAGCATCTGTGAGTTTTTACTATCATATATTGAGAACATTAAATAGATACAAATCCAGGTTATGTCCAAATCTCCTTTGTGGTTTTCAGAACAAGAAGCATTTCATAGATGAGGAAAAATAGGCAAACACAACATGTTAATATTTCATGATACTAGAATTTCATCAAGAGGAATGAAAATAAAATCAAGAGAAGAACTGGTGGCAGAGGGATACTGTTGTCAATGATTTTCTTATATATAGTTATTAGAAAGATTTAAAGTAGAAAAAAGAGTTTATTGTATTGAACATTGTAAGGCTAAATTTGAAATAGAATTGTGTACAAATGATGAAAATGTGATTGCTAAATGTGATTGCTAAACTTTTACTGAAATTTGAAAGAAGAAGAACAAATCAAAGAATGTATGATAAAGTTGGCTAAATTTTTGGATATAATATACAGATTGAACACTGGAAAAACATGGTTAAAGGGGTTGAGATTTATATGTAAGTTATACTCTTAAAGAGATTTTTTTTAAATAAAATGATGTACCATTGATATTTGTCACGAGAGAAATTGTCTAGAATATATAAAGGCACTTTAAATTCATGGTAGAAATGTGAACAAGGCTTGTTTTATTATGTTTGATGGGCATGTAAAAAAGCTAGAAAATTTTGAATTCAGATACATACACAGATTCAGAGAATTTTAAATATTAATATGCAGTTCAGACCAGAAGTCATCCTTTTGGGACTGATTGACAATACTTGGAAAAGTCACGGAACTTCATTTTTGTATGTGATAACCTCAGCAAGATTATTGTATGCACAAGGGTGGAAAAATTTGGCAATAGCTACAAAGGAGGAATAGTTGGTGAAGATGACAGGATTTGCTAAGAAGGCCAGTTCACTTGTTTCAATAGCAAAAAGACAATATTTACATTTAAGGTTGACTAGAAACTTTATAACATTTGAGTAAAATAGAAAAAAATGAACTCATGATTTATGGTTCTGGTGATTAGATAGAATAGATATAGAAAGATGAAAGCCAGTACGTTACTTTAGAAAAAGAAGTAAATTTATAATTGTACTTATAACTACTATAAAGAAGATCGAAAATCGCTCGTTTGTATCTTTTTTCTTTTCTATTTTCTTTTACTTTTTCTTTCTTAACCCATTTTCTCTTTTTTCTTCTTTACTCTATGTTAATTTGTATTAGTTTTTATCTTTGTTATTAAAGCTATATATAATAACAATTGAAATTAGCACATACAGACCACTCTACTTTAAGCCACCCTGCTTTCCAGTGAATTATAGGAGCATAAGAAAAGTACCAGAGAATATATATCTTACAGCTTTATCAGTTCAGAGTAACACTTGAAAAAAAAGAAAGAAAGAGAACTAAAGTTCTTCAACAAATTTTTCCATCTGTCATGAATTCACTAGTAGTTGCTCTTCAGTACAGGTAGTCCTCAACTTACAATTGTTCATTTAGCAACTGTTCTAAGTTACAACATCGCTGAAAAAAATGATTTATGAACAGTCTTTGAACTATGACCTTCATGGCATTCCCTTGGTCATGTGATCAAAATTTGTATCTTGGCAACCAGCATGTATTTACAACCAGCAGTTTTCTAGGGTCCTGTGATTTCCATTTATGAACTTGACTTCCAAAGGGGAAGCAGGATTTGCTTAACAGCTTAACTATGGCAAAGGGGAAGCAGGGTTTGCTTAACAGCTTAACTATGGCAAAAAGGTCATAAAATTGGGTGTGAGTCATTAGCAATGGCCTTACTTAGCAATGGAAATTCTGATCCCAATTGTGTTCATAAGTAAAAGATTACCTGTATTGTGCTTTATTCTTAATTCTTTCCTGAATATGGAGAGTTACTTGACTATCTCATGTTTATCGTAGGAATTATTTAGATCTTGAATGTAAACCATTTGGAATATTTAGAAAAATTATATAAGTTTATTATTATTATATCCGCTGAAAGATTCTGATTGCTCTAATAGAATGGCAGAAATAATTTGTTTCTAATTTCAGTTTGACTTCATTAGCAATTACTTAACATTGGCGTTTTATTTTAAGAAATGAAACACTGATGAATTCCATCTTTGATTTGTGCCTTGTTGCCTACATATTTATACCACATTTGAACATTCACTCAAGTCTTGAAATGAAATATGATTTTGTGTCAGCAGAGATGATGCTGTACATTTATCTAAAGTTTCCATTGGTCTAAGTAATGTAACTCTGAATTGAAAAACAGTGATGGCAAGTCTGCAGAGCTCTGGGCTCAACAATCTATAAAGATCAATCTGAAAAATAAAATATACTGCATTATTTTTGAGAGGGGTGATTGTAGCTGTATTTTTATTAGTTTCCTATAATTTAGCTTTGGTTTAAAAACAGCTGCAGATTTTAAAGGCCTGGATTTAATGTAGATATCTGTGGGCCCATGGATTTGCACTGGGAACAGATATATTGCAAATTTATGACAGTTTTTATTATCCAAAGTTTAGTTACCCAATGCTCATTTACCCAGCTTCACTGTATATCTCCCAGGCAAATTTCTGCTATTGCAACACATGTAAACATCACTGTTCTTTATCTGAACATCTTTGGATGTTCTCTGAAGCAATTCAAATAAACGAAATGGCTGTTCTTGTATATAGTCTTGGCTTCCCGACAGCATGCAGCTGCCCATTATTCTCTGATGTTTCCTGCTGTTCCTAGAGCTGTAACCATTTGCTTGACCATAGTAATTATGCTTGTTATATGATCAGTAATGATTATGATATATTTTGTGATATAACCATATAGTTGTAATAGTATTCAGTGACATTATAGATGTCTTAATTGTGAGTATCATATGGCAAACTGCAAAACAAACAAACAAACAAACCAAAACTTTTTTCATGTTTAATGCTGGGAAACAGCTGTCAATTTAACACATGTTGTCATCTCAAAAACATCAGACTTCTATTGCTTGCACAAATAATATAGTTTGCTCTATTACTACAAAATATTGTTGAAGAAATTCAAATTTTATATAAATTGGATGGAAATATTTAGAGTTACAATCAAAAAAGCCTTTTTCTATGGATCAAGGCAATTCAACTTGCAAGGGTTGTGAGTGGCCAACTTTTTTTTCTTTTTAAAAAAAAAGATACTCACTAAAGATGACAGAATGTTATTGGAATGAATGAAGCTGAAATTGTTGGCTCATTTTGTGGGAATAGGATTTAAAGCAATATACAGAGCCAATGGTTTTCCAGAAAATTTCAGTAATCTGGGGGATTCTGTATTAAGTTCCCTGAAGTTGTCTCTTTCTATAGTGGAATCTGGCTTCTCTTTTTCACTTTTTTTTTCCCTGGGTGATACATTATGCTACTTCCTTATGATTACTGGTACCCAGGCTAATACTGAAATATGTATTTATTTATTCAATTTCTATAGCCGCCCATCTTAAACAATGACTCTGGGCTTATAATTTCAAAAATATAAAACAATTAAAACAATATAAAACATTTTAAAAACAAAACAATCCAAAATATCCAAAATAAACACACAGCAGCTGAGTTACTCGGCCAGGTTAATGGTAAAGCCAGGAAATGAGGCCCTTAACACATTCAGTGCCCCAGGCTCCGGAACACAGCTAGGTTTTTAAAGCCTTGCAAAAAGCCAACAGATTGGGGCCATTCCATTCTTCAAGGGGACGATATTCCACATAGCAGGGACTACTGCAAAAAGGCCCATCTTCTAAACCCTACCAACCCTACCAAACACTCTTTGGCTGACAGGATCTGTAGCATGCTCAATCTGCTAGAGTGAATTGAATGGGTAAGACACTCTTGGAAAAAGGCAGCCTCTCAGATAACCCAATCCCAAGCCACATAAGCCTAAAAAAAAAAAACCAACCTTCTTATTTCATTGGATCTGCCCACTCTGCACATCAGTGATACTTTAGGAATTAATATTTAAACATTCCAAATGGAGTGATTTTAGGGTTAACAAGTTGCAGCTTTTATTCATACCCAGAACACAACTCATAAGTAGGATATTCTTCATTTACTTGAAACTTGGAGAAAGAGAAAAGCCGCAGAGGGGATTGAATAGACAAAATGGCAGCCATGACCATTGGGCTTTTTTACATGCAATGTATGAAAAAAGAGTTGGGTTTTTAATTACACAGTTGAGGCTGACACTCCTGCAGACATTCCTACCACAAACCCGATGGCTCAATCTGGCTCTAGGTTCTCCCCTGGCTTACCTTTTCGAATAAGCAACTGAGTTGGAAGATCATTTAAAAGCAATTTATTAGAGTACTCTAATAAAGTGGGGTCTCCCTATGAAAAGGGGAAACCTGGAGAAATGGATAACATTTACTTTTATAGTTTGCACAACAGACAACTTCAAAGCAAAAGTTGATTGATTTAGAAATAGTCATCTGTTCAGTTATATCACAAGAATTACAGCATCCAGTAATATGTGGGCATAGCCATAGAAAAGAACATTGTATTCTGAATAAAAGTAAAATAAACATTAGTGAAACATCAAAATGGGTATTGAGTAAGATACATTCTCAATACTTCCCAAGTTTTAGTTTGACTATTTTCTTTGTTCACGGAGACTTGAGAACAGCTGAAAATGAAACTGCTATCTACAATGTATGGAATGCTCTTCTGCCAGTTCTGGTTTCTGAAAGAGAAGCTTTTTCTTGAAGGTGAAGGCTTATGAGAAATTATTAGCAATAAAATTGAAAAAGCAAATTTAAAATACAAGAAAACTCATGTTAATTAGCCCCTGCAACAGTATTACAAAAACCATGTTTCAAGTATTAGAAAGGCCATCCTATGTGGTCCTCCAACCTTAGGAATCACTCTGCGTGATTTGCCACAGCACTCACATATCAATCGTATATATATTCTAGCAACACATTAAGGAAAGGACAACAACATTAGTATGGTATTCCTGGATCTACATGTTGTTTTGCAAATAAACAGTTGCAATAATATAGGTTGTATCTGAGAGATTTCAGTGTTCCTGCATTCCAAGTAGGTCAAGCAATCTGAAATGTACTTGACAGTTTGCAGTACTGCCTGTAGTTGAATTTTTATTTAGAATAAAGAAATAAGATAGTAGATATGCTATATAATATACAAATCATAAAACAGTAGTTCAGATGCCTTCACCTACTGTAAACCTTTTCAAATTTGCATTCCTTTCCCCCCATACTCCAGGATGCCCTTGTTACTATGCAAAGGACTAGTGAAGATGGGGAATAGATGGATTTGTGCAACTCTGCTTAACACAGACAATCTCTGAATGAAAATAGTTAACAGATTTAAAATATTGTTATGTTATTTTGATGCACTAAGAAAACAGAAAAGGAGATCCAATATAATGAGGAGTCAGAAAATTAAAGGTATAAATAGATAACACAGTTGTATGTTCTGGAATGGTCTTCACACAAAAATATTGCAAAAAATACAGACTTTAAAAAAAACCCTCAAAAATAGTAGGAAATTTTGATCTTGTTGATATGAGGATTGGCCAGAGGCATGTAAGTGTGATGGGTGGTATAGAAATTTGATAGATGATGATGATAGATAGATAGATAGATAGATAGATAGATAGATAGATAGATAGATAGATAGATAGATAGATAGATAGATAGATAGATAGATAGATAGATAGATATAGATATAGATAGAATGACAGAGCCCTATCCACTTTGCATTTTATTTTCTCACAACCGCTTCATCCTCCCCAAATGTTAAATTTGATTTCTAGGGACCAAAATTTTTCTCACACCTGCAAATATAATTTTAAAAAGGCATCAGAAGTATACAGGACCACAGATTCTAAGTACAGTATTCCAATCACCAGTCTGCAATAAATCAACATCTGCAGTGAATATGACTAATCTTTGGAGTAAGTTACAAAAGAACCATCCAGTGATTTGGATTCAATTACAAAAAAGGGAGTAAAGGATAATTCTAAGAAAAGTTGTGATTTCTTTAAATTTCTGATTCAATCCAAAATAACGGATAACCCTACAATATGATTTTAAAGAAACAGGCAAACTCATTTACTTTTTTCTTCTCTGATTGGCTTTGAATATACCTTGCTGAATCACTGACATTTCCAGGCCCAGTCCAGTGCTGTTATGCTCATGCAACCATGCATTAATCCTGTTCCCACAAGGCCCCTCAGTATCTTCCCATTTAATTTGTAGCTGCTAGTATCCCTCACATGTTTTACACTCAGATGCTGACCCTGTCACAGTGCATTGGGACTTCTAGGATCCCAGGTGGTAGTAGAGAGTTGGCTCTCTTAAGGAATGATTATTGTATCAGAGACTACAATTAATCAGTGTACCTATATGAAACAAACAAAATGTTAAAAAGTTAGGACATTTATGTAGTTACTTACCAAGCACATCTAAATTATATTAAAGTAACCAAAATATCTTTACAATGTTACAACTTTTGAGCACCCCTAATGTTTGGAAATTGAAAGTTAAAAAATTTGACATGCCCTACAATATGAATAATGAGTATATTTACATCAAAGTACCTTAATTTGAGCCAGGAATTATTGTATGTATTTTTAATTTTCAAGTTGAAGCTATAATACCTAAGAGCAGAAGCAGAATGCATTTTATTTTCTGTTGATTTCCCACTTGAGACATTTCAAACATTAGTAATATCAAGGGAAAGAATTGTTTCAAATCAGGGAATTGTGTAAATTTAATTCTAGAGAGAATTACTATTGTTTTCTATTTCTTCTTCTTGCTAGGAAATTAAGCATTTCCATTTGGTTGCTCCATGCAATTTTATTCCTTTTATAGTTGAACTCATTTATGTAATCTATTAATCTCAGTCTTAATTTTTTATTAAGAAAATCAAGATACAAATCATTTCTATGATGGAGTTTTTAGTTTGAAACAACACAACCATCAGAATGAATTATACTTTTCCCAGAATCAGAGAGAATATTATTTTTCAGGTTGACATTGTTTCATTTAATGCACCAATGATGAGCAATAGTTGTAGTAGCTCTAGTTTTATTTAGTACTAAATAGGCACAGAGGCAGGGTTGAAGAATTACCTTAATCAGTAAAGTTACAATAGAAATGTTCCCAGAGGAAGCACAATCACATTATTAAATGAAAAGAGCTAGAAACAGATGCCGAAAAGTATAATAGATCTGGGGGGAAAGTTGAAAAAGAAAAAACCGAAAGAAACAGCTGCAAAACAGGAACAAAAATTAATGTTTCAGTGCAATCACCCCAATCTTGAAAATAGCAACAGAATAAAATGATGACCATACTTAATATTGGATGACTCAAAACTAGATGGAAACTTTGAGTCATTTAGTGGTTTCTATTGGTTTTTGAGCAGTCTTACTGAGGTTCACAGTGTACTTTTATAAAAACTTTTGAGTAACACAATAAAGATAGGCCTCAAAAATGTCATGCCAGAAGGATATTTTTCTGTTAATGAAGTACAAGTCTGATCATGCACATTCTATTCAAATTCAGCTCCCTTTTTATGTTTATTTTTGGTAAAGAAGGCTATTAAAGATGTCCAATAAAGGCAGAACAATGTGTCCATAATTTTCATTGATTTCACTTGGAGTTAAATGTGCATAACTGTGCAGACATGCAGCGTGACCTGTCGATTTAAACCAGATTGATTGTTAACAATACATTGGCTGATTCATGTCAGTATTGGCAATAAGTTGAGAAAAATATGATCATTCTGTTGCAGTCACCAAATTGACACATTCAGTCCTTGTTTGCTGAACAAACTATAGTGTTCTGAATCACCCATAATGCTAAAGATGTGATTGATAAGCCACAACTTGTGACTATTCACCCTTCGTGCTAAGACAAACACATATGAACCAGATTACGGTTTAATGCAATCTGTGGATATTAAAGGAAACTATTCTAGAGGGTAGGAATCTAACCTAAGCAAGTGCTACCGTGTTTCCCAGAAAATAAGACCGGGTCTTATATATTTTTTGGACCAAAAGACCCATTAGGTCTTCGGGGGATGTCTTATTTTGTGCTCGCCCACCTGCTCCCTCCCACCATCTGCTTGCCCATGGACACAACAGCTTACAGGGTTTCCCAGGGCAGAAACACTTTTCACCTGGATAGAGAAATGACGGAGACTCGAAGCTTTGTCTGCTTGCAAATGGGGTGCTTTGAAATGGAGCTAAGTGCGTTGGGATTGCCTGCCTTCCCCCTGTGCCTCTGCCTTTGCCTGGCTCCACCACGCACCTTTTGCCCAGAGGGAGATGAAGCTTTGTCTGCTTGCAAATGGGATGCTTAGAAATGGAGCTAATTGCGATCCCACTGCACTGCTCACTCCATCCCACCATCTCATGGCTTGCCTGTGGCCACACAGGGCAGGCGCCCATGTCGGGCATTGGGATCGCTTGCCTCCCCCCTCCTCATGCCTCTGCCTCCACCTGCTGCCAGTGCCGCCGCACAAGTCTCCCGCGAACCTCGCGCGAGCCAGGCAACCACACAGCACATCTGGATCACCTGTCTCTCCCTCCTCCACCTCTGCCTCCACTCTTGGACTTATTTGCACTGCACCAAGAGGTCGGCGGGCTGCGGCTGCTGCTGGACACAGTCGGCGCCCATGCGCTGACTGCCTCTTGTGCTGGCCATGCCCATCCCCCCAGGCTTATTTTTGGGATAGGGCTTATATTAGGCCCACCCCAAAAAATCAGGCTAGGGCTTATTTTCGGGGTCGATCTTATTTTTGAGGAAACACGCTAGTTAAGTACCTGTTTACAACTTTAATAGAAAGAAGGTTCATTACAAGAAATATATAGGATTGTGCAAAGCATAGTTTTTAGCTAGATACATCTGATCCCATTCAGCATCAGAGACCAAGTGGTTTATGAAGGCAGACAAAGGCAGAAAGGAAGTACCTTCATATTAGCAAATGCAAAACTAGCAGGCAGAATAAGAAATAAAGCATAAACTTAAAGAGATTCTTAACGTTCTATCTGTAATCCTTTGCCCATTAGGGTCAGTAAATTGTGAAGTGCTGAAATGCAGTATAACTGAAGTTCCTCTACCTACAATAAACTAATGAGCCATGGTGGCGCAGTGGTTAGAGTGCAGTATTGCAGGCTACTTCTGCTGACTACCAGCTAACTGCAATTTGGCAGTTCAAATCTCACCAGCCTCAAGGTTGACTCAGCCTTCCATACTTCCAAGGTGGGTAAAATTAGGACCCAAATTGTTGGGGCAATATGCTGATTCTGTAAACCGGTTAGAGAGGGCTGTAAAACACTGTAAAGCAGTATATACGTCTAAGTGCTATTGCTATTGCTAACTCATATAAGTTGCTTTTGTAAATTCTAAAATTTCTTAAGGGTGGTGCATAGCTGCTTTTAATAGTCATACCTATATTAATCACTATCTCTGCCTATTAAATGTATTTCCTATTTTTATTTTACTTTGATATATTTTTAATTAAATCAAGGATTTATATACAAGTATATTGTACTTAAATTGGCCTTAAGAAATTTATGTAGACTCCAGAGGCATGGAGGGAAACTATGTCAAGCGTTTGGTTTGGAAGTATATATCCACCCACTCAGGAAAAAAAATGCCAAGGATGCCAGGCTGATAAATAGCATGCTAAGAGGGTAAGGGAAATACTGACAGAAATATCACCAGTTTGTCTTCTGTGAAACTGGTGTTTTGCAACTAACATGGCGCACAATCTGTGAAACTGACCCTCATATACTCTTAAATTCCTAATATGTCCACTGGATCTAAAGGTTAACAGATCCCTGCTGAGATATCAAGTTTAGCCTTCTTCAAACATTTTCTGGAGCTATAAACTTCTTCATACATTTCCTTCTTACTTCCAAAAGTCCTTCTCCAGTGGTCGCATCTTTCTCCCAAAAAGCAAAAAGATCTGAAAAAGGTTTCCAAACAAAGAAAGAATATGGCTATCTTTTGTTTCAAAAGTTTTTGAGAATGGAATTTTAAAATTATTATGGTTTGTCACACAATCAGCCAGATGTTGGCATTTTTATCAACCTATCAAGTCCTTCCCAATGACCTGGGATGATCATTATCATTACTGCTTGTTGCTCAATTAATTTCTGCTGACTAATAAGTGAAAAGACCATTTTCAGGTTCCTTTATTCTAAATTAATACTGATATAAATATATTTATGTAACATGATATATACATATAACTTAAGGCATGAACTTTTTTTCCTGAGTTCGTTTTATGCTTTGGGAAACAGAAATGACAAAAAGAAAAGCAGGCTATGTCACAGAAACAGCCATTTTTGACCATTTTTATTTTGTTCAGTTTCTCATTTTTCAAGTATTATACTTGTCCTACCTCAAACTACAATTTTTAAAATGTATGAAATGTTTTTATTTACATCTTAGGATAAGCATTTAAAATATTATTTCAATATTTATTGAACATTTTTCAATAAAATACATTAAGTTGTGAAAATACAGTGAAATAAGTGCTTTGGAATGTGGAGAAATTCATAGAAAGAGATCATTTTTGAATCATTAGACTTGCCATGTATTGTTCCAAACTCAGTCCCTTTGGATTCTGTTGCTGGGTGTTTTTAGATAGGCTCATCAAGAAATGCAAGATCCATCTTATCCTGGGAACTCTTTTTTTGAACTATTACCATCTGGCAGACGGTACAGGACAATAAAAACAAGGACAAATAGGCTGAAAAACAGCTTCTATCCCAGAGCAGTAACTATATTGAATTCTACTATAATATTGTACTATTAGTGTAATAATAATAGTGTAATATTAATGCAGTATCAGGGGTTTTCAATTCAATTGTATAGAATGTGAAGGATGTGTGTTTTTGTTTTATTTTTTTATACTTTTCTTATGTATGATGTACACTGAAGATGGCATTTAATTTCGTTGTACGAGGTGCAATGACAATAAAGTAAACTAACTATAGGCTAGGTTGAGAAGTGAGTAAGACATCCATTTGCAAAGTAATAGCAAATTACTACTACTACTACTACTACTACTACTACTACTACATTGCTTGGACCCAAAAAGTCACCAAGGAGAGAGTTCAACTCAAATAAGATGCTACCTTTACTGGAATCCACAAAATTCTGCTCCTGAAAACAGGTGGCAACTCTCTAGTAAATTGCTCTCATTGGATCCTAATGCTTTCCATGATATCCCATTCTCTTGATAGACAATTTGAATCCAATCCATCAAATATGTTTTTTTTTAAATTTAGTGCTATCCAAAGCTTCAAAAGAATGCTTGGCTTTGGTGAATATTTGAACAAAACACCTTCAGAGCTCTTTTGTGAAGTGAAGTGGATATGTTGCATTGCTTCAAGGCCTCATTTGGCAATTCCAATAGTTGGAAGAGTGTTCGACACTTGGAAATTTTACTGCTTCTATGGCATAAAGCACCTTGGTGAGCCAAGGCACATCTGTCTTTCACTGTAGCAATAGCAATAGCACTTAGACTTATATACCGCTTCACAGTGCTTTACAGCCCTCTCTAAGCGGTTCACAGAGTCAGCATATTGCCCCCAACAATCTGGGTCCTCATTTTACCCACCTCGGAAGGATGGAAGGCTGAGTCAACCTTGAGCCGGTGAGATTTGAACCGCCGAACTGCAGCTAGCAGTCAGCTGAAGTAGCCTGCAGTACTGCACTCTAACCACTGCGCCACCTCGGCTCTGTAATTATTTCAACTATATTTATTTTAATTTGTTTAGGGAGGCGGTTGTACCTAGCCCTAGGAGAGCTTTTCTGTTCTGTTGTTCTTGAGACTTTATTTTTCCCAGTTTATTCTTTTTGATATTTTTCTAAAATGGTTTGGTATCATCCCAGTAAGAATGCTGAATGTTTGACCAGAATAGATTTGCCAATCATTTTCAGATTTATCTAAAGATTGCCTTTACAGTATAGGTTTTCTGAACTGTTTGACTCCATTCTGCAAAGGAGAATTTAACATTTAACAAAAAAGAGAAGGATATGAATATTCTGCAAAGTGCTAGAACTTTTCATCACCACGTGTAAATTAAATATGTATCTGTATGGAGTTTAACTGCATTGAAATGCTGATACTTGATATATGCACGTCGATACTGCAAGAGTATACCCAACTCCTATTAATAAATTGGTAACAATTGTGGTTACTTTGTCACTAAGATCCAAAATTTTGGATCCAGAATTTTAATTAAACCAACCAATCATTTTAACCATCCATTCAACCAACCTTTGCACTACCTGACAAAGCTGGTTTGTAAGCAGCAATAGCATATTTCCTTTTCAACTAAGATAATGGGGCCTACATTATTTTTCTTCTAGAATACATGAATGGCTGCAGTGGTGGGATTCCAAATCTTTTCCTACCGGTTCTATGAGAGAGCACTTTGCGCACACACGCATGCTTCGCGCACACGCGCAGCACTCAAAGACCGCCCTCGGTGTCAGCGCTGGTGAGGTGAGCTGTTGTTTAGCTCAGCTGAGACGCGGCAATCCGCTCTGCCGTGCAAATCAGCTGAGGTAAAAAACAAGGGAATATAGGACAGGGAACGGTGGGGGCGGGGCCAGCCAGAGGTGGTATTTGCCGGTTCTCCAAACTACTCAAAATTTCTGCTACCGGTTTGCCCGAACCGGTCCGAACCGGCTGAATACCACCTCTGAATGGCTGTATAAGGTTTATTTTCAGCATATTTGATTCTAAAGATATTTTGTTCTGCCTAAATATTCACAAGCTTTATTCCAAGCAAGATCTTGCAAAGCTGCCTTAGATAGAGGCCGCTATTGATGCTACCTTCATTCTAGCAAAGGGTGGTCTTCAAAAAGCCAATGGAGGCTTTTTGAAGCAGGTCTTGCATTTCTCCTTCATTCTTGACAATAGACAGGATGAATCACAGTGGCCAATTGCATCTATTCACAAGAAGAAAGAAGTCAGCCAACCTTGCTTGCCAGTTCTAAGAGGCAAACATATCTTGTTAACAAGCAGAGTAATATATAATCTGTTGGGAGCAAAATGCTGTGACCTGTCTTTTATCATGCTTTTTCAAATAGTACATCTCACTTAGCCCCGAGGCTAGCCTTGGGCCAATCCAAGTTAAATGGGCTAACACAGAAAAACCTAGATGTCCTTATAGCTTTGCAAAGCTTTTTGTGATATGCATCCTGGCTTCAGATTTATATGTGACCCTAAAATGAAATGCAATTTTACACTGTACATCTACTTTGACAACCTAAAGCAGGTAAGACAGTAATCACTATAATATTGATTGTGGATATCTGTCTATGTGTGTGCTTGTGTATATATGCATGCGTCCGTGCGTATGTGTGGGAAGAAGAAATATGTATAAATATTACTTTCTGTCCCCACACGTTTTGTCTTTACAGTGTGGTTTCACATTTCATTTAATACTAAATGGTTCATTACATCAAGTAACAACTTACTTCTCTTATTATGGTGTTATCGTTCACTTTGTCAAAATATGTCTACTTGATAAGAAATCTGACAGAAGTTGCTTATGACAGGATCACTAGCAACCATCAGTTTCTCTCCAGCAAATGAAACTGTAACCATGGAAACAGGCTTTTTTTGCCAGAATGAAAATGAGACAGCACTCTGCTGCAGCCATTAGTAGAATACACAAATGTCCCTCAAGGCAAACATCTAAAGCAAATGGACTGCAAAGTAAGGAGCACTAATTTCTATTTATTTAGGATTTGTAAACCTAGCAGAGCAAGATATTAACAAAGGAACAAACAAAGGAAGGTTAAAAAAAAAGATGTTTCTATTTTTCCCTTTCAGTGTTCAAAGCTCACATACGTATCTGTGTTTGTGTATATGCCTTGAATCTGATTTTTATAATTTAAAGAATAACTGCAATTTAGTGCTACCGAACACATGGTTTTAAAATAAAAAATAAAAGTGCCATGAAAAGAAAATATATTACACTAATATAGATTGTAATCCATTTTTTTCTAAAATAATTATCTGGATTTCAAATATAGCAGGCATTTTGAATTCATAATAATACAAATCTGTGTAGATCTTTTTATAAAATAAATATTTTTGAATTTACTGGAATTTTGCTCTCAAGAACAGCTGTAGCCTTATGTTTATGTTGTTGAGAATAAATTCTACTGATTTCAGTATGGTTTCTCAGTAATTATGTGTAGGATTTTTTATTTTATTCATTTATTTATCAAGTTTATATAGCTGCCCATTTCACCAAAGGTGATTCTTTTATTCTAAGGTTTTGTTCAGGCTAATAAAGAGAAACTAGTCTGAAAACCAGACATTATTGTCAGTCAACAATATAGATTGTCAGAGGCCTTTCAGGTGTCAGATTCTCCTTACAGGTACTACTGTTTATGTAGATTGTTCAGATTAAGGATTAGGTGGAACAGCTTTAAACCCATCTATAAAATAATCTCAGATTGCCTCTCTTCCTCTGCTACTTAGTTTGAGACTTTGCCATTCATAAAATATGCTGCTAATTGAAAACTAAAATGTAACATTATGTAGGCAGATTCTCTATAGCTTTGAATTTTTATATACTGAAAGAATGACTTCACATAAATATTTGTTTTTGGATTATCAAATTATTTCATACATAAATTACATTGTATACTTCAAAATATTGGAAATATTTGAAATCTG
Source organism: Thermophis baileyi (assembly GCA_003457575.1). NCBI lineage: Eukaryota > Metazoa > Chordata > Lepidosauria > Squamata > Dipsadidae > Thermophis > Thermophis baileyi. The sequence continues at coordinate 874,870 of QLTV01003401.1, forward strand.
CAGTTTCTTAAAAAAATATTACCAAACAATGATTAAGGCACCAGGCTAGAAACTAGGAGTTCTAACCCTGCCTTGGGCATGAAAACTGGTGATCTTCCCTCTTTCTCAACCCAACTCACCAAAGTTGTTGTTATGGGGCAAATAGGAGGAGGAGGAAAGAATATTAAATATATTAGCTTCCTTCATTTATTTATAAAAATAATAAAGGCAGATTATTTTTTTAAAAAGGGAACTAGTGTCAGGAGTGTATATTTGAACTTCAAAACAAAATAAATAATTGAGACAAAAATATGCATCAAATAAAATGCATGTATAATTTGCTTTTTGAAAAGGTATCCGATTCTTGAATTTTGACCCTGCACTGCCCAGGTAAAATACCATTCATTTAAAATAGTTCTTCAGTTACATATGACCACAGTGTTTACAACAAATTATTTTATTTATGAAGAGCAAATTATCTGGTATTTCCTGATCTGTGAGGGGTAGAAGTGATTTCACTTCTCTTCTCTTGCAGGGATCACAGATGTGTGTTGGGAATCTGTGATCTTCCAGCAGTGCCATTCAGCATGGCCAAAACAGAGTATGTGGAAACAGTAGTTCAGTTCAGCAACATCTGACATTTATCTACTTATCCATGTGATTTTATATCAGTTTGTTCGTACAGTTATGAGTTTCTTGGAAATGTGCTTATAATGTTCACAGGATCTATTGTCACCAGATATTTCATTTTATGCTGTTTTACTCAATCTTACTGTTTTGTGTGTTGACTACTCCTGACAACAGTGTCTTTGAGAAAATCCAAAAAGCATATGTAAAATGAATTAGTATTGTAACAATTGTAGTCTTATTGTAAATAACTCTACTTCAAAACAAAATAATATATATAATTATAATTTTTATTGTGTGCTTGTCTAATTTTAACTCATATCTTTCACCCACTACCACAAGAAAAGAAATTCTAGCTGTTCTCTTCGATGTTCATCCTGTCACGTTTTTCTGACATTTACTCATTGATTACTAGCAAATTGTATAACTACATAACATTTTATTCCTTTCTAAACTAGACTTGGATCTTTTTTCTAAAGAAGGAAGACTACATATGATATGTTTAAATCAGGTGAACTCAGAAAAGATGATTGATTGTTCCATTGCTCAGAGATGTTCCTTTTCCTTCTCTGTTTTTCCTGTCCATCCAGATTTATTCAGTATCTTTGGGACAAAAATACAGATGGCAGGTCATCCTATTGTTATCTGACATGCCCCTCCTGTCTTGTGGCTTTATCTTCATAAACAGGCTATAGGTTCTCCCTTCCATAAAATTGTGGCTTTGTTTGTTTGACTACTAGTTTAGCATGGAAATGGGATAGAATAAAAACAATCTAATAGGGTTACAGGACCAGTCTAGGCCCAAAAGGCAAGTCTGGGTATCTTTTCCAGCAATATAGGAGTCTAATAAACCTCTCGGTGTTTAATCCTAAAGTATTCCTGAGTATCCTTAATGATGTGCAGAAAAATTTGAAATATTACTGCCTCAGATGTCCTAGGGCTGATTTAAAAATCTAACTTAGCTTTTAGATTCATACACGCATACACATACACCCAGAGAGATTCTTATGGTTTGGCCCATGTAGCTTTTACTTATCCTTTTCTATACAAGATAACTATTCTTCACTTTTTGTGAATGTCAACCACCTGAGGGCTATCTTATAATTCTAACATTCAAATCAAAACATCCAAAAACATTATTAAATTAGCTTTCCATCCTTCAGATTCTCATTTGTTAACAAGTAATTAAATATTAAGAATATCTTGTTTCTGAATGAAACAAAATTTCTAGAAATAGTAGACTATTAAATAAAAACAGATGAAGTTCATATGTTATTCAATGAAAACCTGAAATAGGATTCCAAATGTGTTCATTTATACATGGCATTAAAAATAAATGAAGTATGAAATAGTGAGAAAGGCATGGAAAAGCAATCCTCTTCATGTGAAATGGGGAGAGAACAGGGTATGCAAGCTAGTTCAATTTTTTCCTTGATCTTCACTTGTTCAGCCAGGGACCCTTGTAAGTGAATTGGAGCACTCTGGACTCAATTCAGAATCTCCTTTATTCACATCCTAGATTATGTAGAGATCTATACCTCCCCTTCACATCACTTCCCATCAAACTCTTGGCCAGCTACACATGGAGACTGAAAAGCAGGGGTGAAATGCTCCCGGAACGCTTTGCGCATGCGCAGAGGATAAAAGATCCCAAATGGCGGTGTCCGGGTGGGTGGGCGGAGCCTCACGCTACCTTGGCGACCGGCTCTACGGCGACAGACCGGCACGAGCGAACCGGGAGCATTTCACCCCTGCTGAAAAGGGTAGGGATCATGCTATGATCTATGCTATCATGCTATCATCTATGACCATATTCTATTTCCAGTTTGGAATTACAATATGGCTGAAGAGGACTATATTCTAGCTCAAGTCCTATTGAAGTATTTGGAGATGTGCAATTGGTTGGATTTCTTTCAATATGTTGTATGATCCCTTATTTGTTACTAGTATGAAAGATAAATTTACATTTCCTATTTTATGTAGTTATAATAATAATATCTAAACTCACAAATAATTGTAGATTTTAAATGCTTTTAATAACATAATGACCATGGTATACCCAGGCAGAGTTTTACTGTTTCTTTTGCTGTAAACAAAAGCCAACTTTGGGATATCTGATTATGCAAGATAACCAGAGGTGGGATTCTACCAGTTCTAACAGGTTCTCTAGAACCGGTTGTTAACTTTCTAAGCAGTTCGGAGAACCGGTTGTTAGAAGAAATCTCCTTTTGTTTTTTTCCACTTTACAGGGCTAATCCTATAAGGAATTACAACATTCTGGTGTTGTTTCTATAGTCTAATCTTTATTGCCCTGCTTACAGAAACTGCCTCTCCATTAACCCTTATTACATTCTTGGCAGTATGCCTAGACCCGTGATGGTGAACCTATGGCATGCACAGGTGGCACACGGAGCCATATCTGAGAGCATGTGAGACGTTGCCCTATGTCAGCTCCAGTGTGCATGCGCGCGCTGGCCAGCTGATTTTTGGCCTTGGGGAAGGCCGTTTTCACCCTCTGGGGGCTTCAGGGAAGCCCCCTGAAGCCTCCAGAGTGCGAAAAATGGCCCAACGTGCAAACCGGAAGTTCGGAAACGGACTTCCAGTTTGACCATTGGGCTGTTTTTCGCACTCCGGAGGCTTCAGGGAAGCCTCCTGAAGCCTCCGGAGGGTTAAAAATGGCCCAATGGGGGGGTGCATGTGCGGGGATGCGCACATGTGCAGTACAGCATGTGGGGGGGTTGTGTGCTCACGCGCTAGCATGCACGTGCTCCCATTTTTGTCATGCAAGAAGAAAAAGGTTCGCCATCACTGGCCTAGACTTACTGTCTCCGGATTTTTTTTTTCCTTTGCTGGTACTTTTTTTGTGCAAACCGGAAGTTCGGAAACGGACTTCCAGTTTGACCATTGGGCTGTTTTTCGCACTCCGGAGGCTTCAGGGAAGCCTCCTGAAGCCTCCGGAGGGTTAAAAATGGCCCAATGGGGGGGTGCATGTGCGGGGATGCGCACATGTGCAGTACAGCATGTGGGGGGGTTGTGTGCTCACGCGCTAGCATGCACGTGCTCCCATTTTTGTCATGCAAGAAGAAAAAGGTTCGCCATCACTGGCCTAGACTTACTGTCTCCGGATTTTTTTTTTTTTTTTCTGGTACTTTTTTTTTTCTTTGCT
>QLTV01003401.1:878807-906794 GCA_003457575.1 Thermophis baileyi
AGAGAATGGGATTAGCCCACACTCAAGATATTAATTTGTTAATTTGTCTCTTTAGCTCTGCATTTTGTAGCCCAAATATGCCCACCCACTTTCTGAAGAGCTTAAATGACCTCTCTGCTAAAGGGTTTCACTTTATGAGCAAGAGTTGGCTGCTGATAGTTATCATTGCATTTTAACTATTTTAATTCCTCAAGGTGCTCTGGCACCCTGCCTGATTTGTAACTCCAGCTTGCAGGTATTTCTAATCTAATGATTGGTATTTAGGGCAGCTTTTTGCAAGCAAAGAAGCTTTTTGTATTTTTGTACAGGTAATCCTTGACTTACAACAGTTCATTTAGTGACCATTCAAAGTTACAATGGCACTGAAAAAAGTGACTTATGACCATTTTTCACACTTACAACCATTGTAGCATACCCACGGTCACAAGAGGCCAGGCGAGGAGAAGCGCCCCTCGACGTGAGTGACGTCGAGTTGGCCATGCCCACCCAGTCACATGACCACCTGGCCACACCGGGTGCGCATAGGAACTTCTCAGAGGGCTGAAAAAGTGATTTTTGACCGGTCCTCGCACTTACAACAATCCTCACATTTTACGTTTTGCGCCCTATCTTGTCACCGTGGTGAAGAGAAGCACCGTGAAATAAGTGATATGGTGGTTAAGAATGCTGCAACGGGCATAAATGTGAGGATGATCATAAGTGTGAGGACTGGTCATAATTCACTTTTTCAGCCCTCTGAGTAGTCCCTATGCATGTAGACACGCCCACCCGGTCACATGAGCAGCTAGCCATGCCCACCCGGTCACATGACCAGCTAGCCATGCCCACCCAGTCACATGACCAGCTAGCCAAGTCCCCAAATAAGCCACGCCTACAGAACCAGTTGTTACAAAATTTGAATCCCACCACTGAAGATAACTCTATGATGGCAACCACAGGTTCGGACTTCTGGGATGCCATTTTCTCAGCTGGATGCAAGATAGGTAATTTGTAATGGTTCAGCTTCAATATGCTTGAATCCACAATAAGTGGAAATATATAAAATATCATCTCTCAATAAGCGAAACTAAGATTTTAGGAGGAGGAAATACTCTAAATTTGAAAGTGGTTTCTTTCTCTTTTGCAGAAATTCCTTCTTCGTTGTGCCTTCTAGATTTCAGATCTTGAAGAGAAAAAGTTGTTTTGACGCTCCCCCCCCCCCACTTTATCTCATAGAAACTGCTAGTTTGTTTGTTTATTTTGCATATGGTCAGATGTGGAGGGGTGGAAAGCAATTCCCCTTGTGTGCAGAATATTGATTAAAAGTTTAATCCTTATTCCCAGCATGTCAAGGCTGCATGGTTTGATAATATCTATAGATTATCTTCAAAAACATTTGGGAAGTGGAAGCAATGGTGGTGTGGAAGTCCCCTGAGATCCTGATCATATTATTTGCATGCATTTTCAATTAAGCAAACAGAACACTGTTTAACAATAAACAATAATTAACAAAAGTAGTAACAATTCATTACTTTTCAAATTACAAAAATTCTGTATCCCCTGAAACCCTGCAAGGACTACCTACCTACCAGAGGTGGGTTCCTGCCGGTTCGGACCGGTTCTTTAGAACCGGTAGCGGGAATTCCCCACCCCTCGCCAAACCGGCAGCGATGGCCGGCTGGACATGCCCCCGAACTGGCTCTCTTGGCGGTGCCATAGGCTGTTTTTTGCTTCTGCGCATGCACAGAAGCTGGATTTTCAGCACTGTGCATGGCTGTGCGGCGCGGCCGTGCGGCACATAATGCACGCGCGCCCACGCAGCGCGGGAGGAAGCGAACCGGCAGCGAGGTAAGTTAGAACCCACCCCTGCTACCTACACTTGAGCAATGTATGATTTTTTTTCTATGCATGACAAGCTTAATATAAATGTACCAGTAGAATCAAGCTCTGGAACCCAGTGAATTAGCTATGAAGGATTTTCAGTTAATAGTCACATGGTTGTATGCTTTAGCACTAAGTTCTAACTCTTCAATGCTAGAACTAGTATATTAATTACAAAATTATAAACAGGTAATTCTCAGTGCTCTGTTAAATAACTTCAAGAATCAAAATAGGTGAGAATTTCTTTATCACTTAACAGCACATTCCAGATGATCAGCATACCAAGTCATATTAGATGGACACTCTGGTAATATACATTTATTTAAGTTTTTTTTTTCTACTTAGCATTTTGGATGGGAATACTGAGGATTGTAGTCCCAACACATTTGTGATGACTGACATGATAAAACTGGACTAGGCTATATAAAAAGAAATGACTAACATCTTCTATTTGTTTGTTTTAGTAATTTATTTGTGAAATAATTGCTAGCATGCCACAAGGAGCAATCCACATTTCCTCTATGAATCTGATCACCCTCTATAAAGGTATTTGAGCTCACTACCAAAAAGAAGAGAAAATTTAAGTTTAGTAAAATGTTTAAATACACAGTATAATGCTGTATTATTGCATTATTATCAGTACTATTATCTTTCTTTGCTATATGCCTCCTTCAGTACTCTTAGAAGAATAGAAAAATATAGTAAGAGAAAATTAAAATAAATTTTAAAAGAGAGAAAGAGAGAAGTATTCATGGTCAAAAATTCACAATTGTGTGACCAGCAAATGAATCATTTGGGTGCATTTATTAGATAAGAATGAAATAACTATTCCTGGTTCCATAAATTCTTTAGTGACGTTGTGTAGCAGAAACAACTTGTTTAAATCAGCTCTAGTGGCTGGTACAACCCACAACCCACAAAGGGATTGTCAAAACCATCTACTTCAGCTGTAATCCTAGTAGTTATATTGATTTTAATAGAGTTTGCTTTCTACAGCTAAATGGAGATATATTTCATCCACATATAAGAGAGAGAGAGAGAGAGAGAGAGAGAGAGAGAGAGAGAGAGAGAGAGAGAGAGAGCGGAGAGAGAGATTGGAACGATTGATTGGTTGATTGATTGATTGATTGATTGATTGATTATAGATATGATTTTATTTCTAAAAAGTGTTTCAGAATGTATGGAGGAGCAACTTCTCAACTTCTGTTTGCAACTTCTCAAAGCAGATTTGTTACTAGGAATATATCCATTTTTAATATAGCACACAATTTATTACTATAATTTCAACTACCATAAATGACAATGCCACCAGATTTAGTTTATAGAGGACTTATAATGCCCAATAAAACATTTATATCTTCAAACCAAACAATATAGCGTAAGCTTGTTTATATGCATTTTTACAACGTCTCTGTAATTCTACATACATTACCTAAGGTAATCATGCAATATGACTAACATGGAAGTTCAAGAAACAAAAGGTTGAAAAAAAGCTATGTCTGCGAGCATGGATTATTTTGTAGGGTTCAGCTGTTTGGTTAAAGGGGGTGGTGGTGAACGTTCTTCAGTATACTAAAGTCCACATAATGAAAAAATACAGTGCCGTTGATAAACTGATCAACTGTCATACTGTTGATCAGTATGGGATGTGTCCATCTGTCATTTGAATCATTCCACTGGGTTGTTGTTTTTTACTTAAAAGAAAGTTGCATTTAGACTTCCAATTACTTTGAAACCTTTGTGGTTCTGTTTAACTTGAACTTTTAACTCCAACCCCTCTGCCAACTTTGGATGACCTGTTTGTTCTCTTACCAAAGGATCTCTTACCAAAAAAAAAAAGTTTCAACAGAAGAATAAAAGTTTGCAAATGCCATGATAAAAATTGGTTGTATTAATTTTAATTTAAGTGTAGTAGACAGCAGTTATCTGAACTTGATTTTTTTTTCAATACAAGCTCAGGCCCTTAGCCATTGAGTCACCAAGTTACTATGAGGATACATCTGGATTTCTTTCCTCTGCCCTGCCATTTTGTATCTATATACAACATCACAGTGAAAATATTAACGGGCAGAGCTAATGTAATGGCATTCTAAGCTGCATTTTTATCATTTTTCATTATTGTGATTAGGAATGGATTCTTATAGTAAGACAAAGTTCCTTGCAGAGAGTTTCAGAGTTTAGGGGGCAACAGCCTTGAGCCTTGAAACCTCAAATGATATAGAGATTCTCCAATTTAGTCTATAGCCTCAGTATAAAATCTGAGTTCAGAAATTCCGAAATCCCCATTTCCTATTGATTATTTTTGAAAATATACACATACACATTTTCTATGATGAAAAATATTCAGAAGTGATATTAAAATAAAATTTATGTGTCCTAAATTTTAGACAAATATGCACAGGAATTATTATATTAGGCTCCTTTTTTAAAAGAAAATTTCTGATAATGTACTGATTTTTGTCTACAACTCCAGAGGTGGGTTCCTACTGGTTCTATCCGGTTCTTTAGAACCATTAGTAACTCAGTGATGACATCACGGAGCCGGTTCTGTCGGTGTCTCCGTGGGCTCCACCATCTTGGATTTTGCTTCTGCGCATGCGCAGAAGCTAATTTTTGATTGCTGCGGGTGCGCACGCAACCCTGAGCAAACTGGCAGCAAAAGGATCTAGAACCCACCCCTGTACAACTCTATAGATGCCCTCTTCCTAGCCTTCATTTCTTCAGTGTCTGTTTGATTATCTGCTCTGAGAAATATATTGTATTGCCAGAATACTGTCTCCTTTTCAGTTACAGATTCTGCTGTCAGTGAGAAACTAGTAATGCAATCACTGAAATAATAAAGACTTTTCAAGGACCACATTATGTTGGGTCCTATCCCTAACCTTATTAACATTAGGGTAAATTCTGCCTGGTGAAGTCCTCTTTAAGTCTTCCATTTTTCTGTCCAAATTCTGCTAAGAGATATTACTCAGTCTTAACTGTAATAATCTTTCCTCTTTTCCTTTGACAATTCCAATATATATAATGCTTAATGTGGTCAACATTACCCATACAACCAGACTTATCTGACAGGGCCCCAATCACCCTAACCAAGGCCTGGGAGATCAAGTCTACTTTTTCTATATATAGTGGTAAAATAACTTTCTCCATTAGAAAAAACAAAGATCAAATCAGCACAAGTCAATGTAAGAGCCTGTATGGGGTCCATAAAAAGTTTCTAAGATCCAACAAATACATTTAGGAAGGAAATACATCTCAGGTTGCATGTTATCCAATTTGTGGGTTTCAAGATCAGCAACTAAGATAACATTACATATTTTATCTATCAATAATCTTACCATATTTATTTAGAAATACAGTCAAATCAAGACCAACTAAGTAGGAGGATTTGAAACATAGTGATAATAAACATAGTGATAATAACTGATGTTCCTGATTCTTTTATTTACTTATTTCCCACCTTTATTATTTTTATGAATAACTCAAAGGCAGTAAACAGTAATACTCCTCCTACTATTTTTGCCACAACTCTTTGAGATGGTTTGGGCTGGGAAAGAGTAATTGGCTTAAAACCACCAAGCTGGCTTTCATATCTAATGGATAGAATTCAGTCTCCTAGTTTCTAGCATACTGCCTTAACCACTAGACCAGACTGGCTTGTTTGAAATTTGTCTTGACTGCAGAGGTGGGTTCGTCCCAGTTTGGACCGGTTCGCCCGAACCGGTAGTGAACCGCTGGTGATGTCACAATGATGTCACGGATCCAGTTCTGTCGGTGCCGGTCTGTGGACGCCGCCATCTTTTTTTGGGATTTTGTTTTGGAATTTTTTTTGAATTTTTTTTATTTTTTTTCTGGGTTTTTTCCCCCCCTGCGCATGCGCAGAAGCCGAGTTTCCAGCACTGTGCATGCGTCGCCATCTTGTTTTTGGCTTTTGGGGGGGGGATTTTTTTTATTTTTTGCACTGCGCATGAGTGTGCGCGCCCACGTGGCGCGCCCACGCGGCATGCCCACACAGTGTGGGAGGAAGCGAACCGGCAGCGAGGTAAGTTAGAACCCACCCCTGCTTGACTGAAATAGACTCTTTTATATACTATGTTGTGTGAATATGCATATTTGAGAAACATAATCCAATCCCCTTGTGTAAATGATTTTATATTGTTCATGAGCTCATCTGTTTTTGTGATGATGCTTATGTTTAAGGCAAGACAATGAGTTTCTATGAAGTGCATGAAGATGTATTATTACAATAGAATTGCTACAACTAAATATGTCAGAAATGTCAGAATTTCATAGGCATAGCAGTACTAGTTAGAATAATCACAGTTCTTTGTTTTAGCCTGTTAAGACTAAATATACTGTACCTTCTAGAGGAGTAAATATACATAAAAACATGCTATAAGATTCAGGAGAAACACTTTCTTGTTTCAAAGAAGTTGAAGCTGTTAGGTTATAGTTTATCCTGAAATGAGTAATTGTAATACTCACTCATTTTGGCCTTATGTAAGAACTCCAATAACACCATTCTGCCAAATAAATTTCCAATATTTATGACTGTTATTATAAATCAGACTGTGTATGTGTGTATATGTTTATTTGTGTGTGTGTGTGTGTGTGTGTATATTGTGTGTATATATACAATATTTATGTGTATATGTGTGTGTGTGTGATACACGGGATTGGATACACACACACACACACACACACACACACACATATATACATATATATACACACACATATATATTACAAGCACAGATATATAATCAAAACATGTTTGGAAAATTATGTCAGCCCTTTTAAATATTAAAAAAACTAGATCAATCATTGGATTTTTGGATAGTTTGGAAAAACTGTGAGATTGTGACAGATGCCTGTACTGTTTAGAGAAATAGATATTAACAGAAGAGCTTTCTGGGTTGTTTTTTTAAACCACAGCCTTTATCTTTTATGACCAACATAAAGCAAATGTTGAATAAAATGTTGAATAAGGGGCGTGCATAAGCGCACCAGCGTGCCTACCGTCCCTGTCCAAACGTTCCCTTTTATTTGTACCCATCTTATGTATATAAATAATGTTATACCTATGTATATTACCAAATACGTACTTGACAAATAAAATAAATAAAAAATAAATAAGGAATTGATGGGAGACCTCAGAAATCAGGCAAATGTAACATGACAATTGGCCCGTAAGGCTAAGGACACTGAAGTGTGGAAAATGCATATTACGGTAACCTGGGATCAATATGTAAAAACATGTTTCAACAAGTTTAAAATGTTGATGCTTAGAGGGGGCTGGTTAGTGGCTTGGATGAATCTCTTAAGATACTTTTTTTAAAAAACACACCAGGTTTGTTTTTCTTTTTCTTTTCAAAATTTGAGATCACTTACCTTCTATATAAATAAATAAATAAATAAATAAATAAATAAATAAGAAGATACATTCAGATGAAAAGGCATTTCTCTCTGTTGATTAGATTATTAAATGTTTAAAGTTGTTTTCTTAAATAATATGGCAGGGCTGTTTGTCTTGATACCATTTGCAGTTGCTTCTACCTTAACCTGTTATTTTCAAGCAAATATTTAAAATATAAAATGGCATCTCTCAATTATTTCTGTCTCCAGCAAAAGAGAAACTAATGGCAACAGTTCCCTTCATTAATATGATTATGCAAAACATCAAGCTCGATTCATTGTGCCCCATATCTGTTATAAATGATGACATTCCTAATTAAAGTAAAATCCCAACAGTACAACTGAATGTTGCAAGAGTATTCATACAATATTTTGCTGTTATACTTCTTGCAGCTGACAGTTAAACCAAAGAGCACAGAGGATGTGGGTAAAAAAAAACAAACTGATTTTTTTCTAGCCAAGACAGTTTTTTCCCCATTTGCAGATAAAATGAGCTTTCAAATTGATTTTCTTTTATTACCATTCACAATATATTCCAGAAATGAAAAATGCTTTGCATTATGTCCATGAAATAAACAGCAGGCAATTTTTTAATGTTTGCACTAACCAATTTGGCTGTAATGCTGATTCTAAAACTTTTCTAAATTTTTAAAATGCTAAAAACTTTAAAAAATAAAATATGAAGAGAATAAGAGCAAGCTGTCAGGTTTTTGTTTTTTCTTTTAAGACTAGTAAAGTATGTGGTGGATTACACCAGAAACATGCTATTTGTGGATATTTATTAATATTTATTTTTCTAGCTTGTAACACTCTTTTATATCAATCAAAGATACAGAAACAAACATAATATCAAGGTGTTTTATTTATTTTGCAATAAGATGATTGCTTGCTATTATTGATGGATAGGCTTATACTCTTACATCAATTAATGGCAACAGCAAGCACATCAATATGGAATCTTGTCCTTATGCCTTGATTTTTTTATCCCTCATCTGATAGGTAATAGTAGGGCTGAGAAATGTCACAACAATTTAGTCATGCCTCAGTGCCTTTAACTGGTTCAGTGACAGTGGGAATGCATCGTGCTAACATTTCTTATGATTCATAATAGAGCTAAATTTATTAGACACTGCTGAAGATTTAAACTAGTCTTTGTCAATTAAGGTTTTAAGGTCAAATTTTTGTGCTGTTCCCCCCCCCCCCCCATTTTGTGCATTAAGCAAAAGCAAGTTTAAAATGTATGAATAATGCTAAAATGTAGAAACTATTTTAGGGACATGTGTATTCATATTGAGTCATAACTGAAACCAAGTATGTTTGACAGAGCTAGGTGACTTCATTCCATAGGCTAACTCCCCATTCTTAACTGTCTCAACAAGAGTTTACTGAACAGAATGGGAAGGCAGAAAAACAATCTGCCTCAACTGGTTGTCATATATATCTCAAAGATAAATTGAAACAAGCACATAACATATTCAAGTCTGTACATGATTAAAATATGAATAGTAAGAAACCAGTTGGGACATCAAAAATAGATATCCTGAGTCTATTTGCCATTTTAAAATCCACTCAAGCAATCTGGGATTTTGTATTTTTTTTGTTATCTATCCCCCACTCCCCAAATCCTTACTAATATTTTGATTTTGGCAACTGTAGATAGATGTCTATGGAGATTCTTAGTCATCCAGGTCATGGTTGTCCCAAAGGTGCTTTTTCAAGAGGCAACTGGACTTTCTGGCAAATGGAAAGCACCTTTGGGACAGCTATAGATAGACTTCTCAGGATTGATGCTAGATCATGTATGGAAACATTAAATTTTAATTCCTTGGTTCATACTATAGATTTATACTTTTTGCTTTTGTTTTTCAACAAGTATTTAAAATGAGCTACTAGTTCTTAAAAAGAATTGTCTTCCTAAACCACTAAGCTTGCTTCTAAGTGTGTGGTAGAAACTTCTGTGGCAAATTATTTTGAAATTCAGAGAAAAAATAGCTGATTACCTTTAATCCAGATGTTTTTTGATACTCCTAAGGCTACCTAAAATCTTAGCATAAGTCTTATCTTTTACAAGCTAGGTTTATTATTTCTCAGCAAGATTTTTGTTTTTCTGTGCTTGATAATTTGATATTTAATTACAGGTTCCTCTAATTTACATAGAACTAATCTCCTGTGATTTACAGGCATTTTCTGGATCCCTGTTTGGAAATGCTATTACACTAGTTACTTCTAAATATCTGGTGCAGAAGCCAATCTTAGGGACACATTACACAGTTTTATGAGAAGTTCATTTATTTTACATTTTAATTCCTTAAACACTTTCAAATGAATACCATCTGGAAAGAATATTATTATTATTTTCATTTTATCAATATATTCAAATTTGCCTAAGGCTCTCTTTCTGAAAATATAATTCAGGCACATTTAACTTCCTTGTTTTAACAGCGAAGGCAGACTCAAAGAATTCACAATATCAATGATAAAAAGCCTATTAAAATGTTATTGTCTTTGCCTGGTTTAATCAGAGATTAAAAATGATGATTTACGTATCTATAAATTAATGAAAGAATCAGAGATCTCAGTTTCCAAGTATAATTTGATCTTCAGAAATATTGACGAAGGAAGGAGAAAGGAACAGCTTAAAAGCTCAGAGTTCTTTGCAGGGGGTGTACTATTTTTATTCTAATTTCACAAAACTATATATTTAGAATATGTCACACATAATGCTTTCTGTATGTACCTCTAGTAATAAAATCCTATTGAACCAGTAGTGATTAGGTATGCTATGACAACTTTCTCTTCTTCTCTGTCATGCTAAATAAACACTCTGAATGCTTACATCAATTTTTCCAAGACATTTTTTCTACTGCATTTAAACATCCAGTAACTCATTAACTAGTCAAGACAGCCCTTAATTTAACAATGGAAAGAATTACTCTTTTGTCAATATGGAAAATAATCTATATTACATTTCAGAAATTTCATTGTGTGATGGATTCCTCAGCTGAAGAGTTTCTCTTTTGTAACATAAATTGAATCTTACAGACTTCCATCAACAGTGGGTTTTGACTTCATTAATATCTATAGAGATCTGGATTAATTTTGGTTCTTTCTTTAATAGAAGGTGATTTGCTGCCCCCTGCCTGTAGTGCAGACATAGATATTCCTGGAGAGATTGGCTGTTTGTGATGATTAGTAGAACTCTTTCTGGTTGGATAGCTGGTGTTACAGCTATCCAATACAACAGCAGTTGTATTGTGAACAGAGAGCATGGAAACTCTGGGCAGCTCTGGCTCTGAAATCATTCCTAGAAACTTTAGCCATTGCAACCATGGATATATAGCCATAAACTCCATTAAAACACAAAGATAGTTTCTGTCCCAAAAGTTCTATGATTGGAAATGTAAACGAGTACGCTACGAGAATTATTTCTTGTTTGAAATCTAAACTAGAGAGTCTCAAACTACAACCTCATTCTCTATACACCAAGTAATTTTCCATATAAGGATAGCTGTGGAAGTGGAATTTTGTAAATATATTTTCCTGCAGATAGGAGGAAGAATCTTTAGAAGACTTTGCAAAATAAATTATTTTACAAATGGGTATCTTAGCATTAATTGAAAATATTGTAACAAAAACTTTCTATTTTTTTCCTGTATAATTTCATTGTTATTTTTTTGTGAGGAATTCTTTTAATTCCAAGTCATCCTCTCAAGAATTTATAGGAGCATTATACAATTATTTATATATTAAAATATTTAATAAATGCAAGATTAAGAATGTGGAAATATTGTGGATTTATTTTCAAGCAAATAGTGTAATCTGTCAAAACACAAATAGATATGTAATTTATGGTATCTGTGACTCACATAAATGTTTAATTTTTTTTAAAAAAAGCATACGTTTAGAACATAATTTGAACAATAGGTAATATAGAGGGTTACTGCATTTTTTGCATTTTAAAAATAGCAATAGCAATAGCAATAGCACTTAGACTTATATACTGCTTCATAGTGCTTTACAGCCCTCTCTAAGCGGTTTACAGAGTTAGCATATTGCCCCCAACAATCTGGGTCCTCATTTTACCCACCTCAGAAGGATGGAAGGCTGAGTCAACCCTGAGCCGGTGAGATTTGAACCACCGAACTGCAGCTAGCAGTCAGCTGAAGTAGCCTGCAGTGCTGCACTCTAACCACTGCGCCACCTCGGCTCCTCATATGCATATAAAAATAAAAATAATAATAATAACACTGGAAAGGACAAATATTGCAATTTTTGATAAACAGCAGGAATGCACAGTCTGAGGCTCCAGACAGAATTCCGTTTCGTGCCGCTCTTGGAAAATGGCCCAACTGTAATCACACAATAAATAAATAAATTAAATAAATTAAATAAATTAAATAAATTAAATAAATAGCAATAGCAATAGCAATAGCACTTAGACTTATATACCGCTTCATAGTGCTTTACAGCCCTCTCTAAGCGGTTTACAGAGTTAGCATATTGCCCCCAACAACCTGGGTCCTCATTTTACCCACCTCAGAAGGATGGAAGGCTGAGTCAACCTTGAGCCGGTGAGATTTGAACCGCCGAACTGCAGTTAGCAGTCAGCTGAAGTAGCCTGCAGTGC
Organism: Thermophis baileyi; assembly: GCA_003457575.1. Lineage (NCBI taxonomy): Eukaryota > Metazoa > Chordata > Lepidosauria > Squamata > Dipsadidae > Thermophis > Thermophis baileyi. Next base: position 890,710 of record QLTV01003401.1, read on the forward strand.
TGCACTCTAACCATTGCGCCACCTCGGCTCGGCTTTATTTATAAATAAATAAATAAAGCTGGAATGGTTTTCTAGTGTTTTGAGCTGGGATACCATGGTGTAACGTCTGAAATAGACTTGACATAATTAAAAAACAAAGAAAAAGCACAAAAAGTTCTGTCCTAATATATGTGTTGTGCTCTAAGCTCTACTCTGACTGCTCATAGTTTCACCTTCCTAAAGAATGTTTATGCGCAGGCTGGTTACAAAAGAACTTTCAACCTTGCCATATAGATATGTACTAGGTATCAACTGATTCTTACTCCTGTGAAGGATGTGGGAGCAAGCAGCGCAAATAGTAAAAGTAGCCTGGTGGTGGTTTTATTTTGGCATGTTGACTACAAAGTGCTAAAGAGATATCTACTGTTTCTGGTGTCATTTTCCTTAAAAAGTGCTTGTTTTCCCTGACTGCAATGAAATCTGCGTGCCTATGTCACACAGTGGCTCAAAACAGAATTTTATTTTCTATCACTGCCCTAGATAACAGACTACTTTGTTTCTGTACTTCAGGCAATTGAAGGGTTACAAGCCAGACCACACTTTTGAATTTACTGGACTAAAAATGGAATCGAGTAAAGAAAAACAAATCTTGAAACTATCCTATATGGCACCGAGCAGCAGTAGAGGAGAAAAAGATTTTTGCATTATTTATACCAATATTATGTTTCACTGACTGCCTGGTATTGTGCTCCAGGTACAGTAGTTTTCTCTTCCAGAGACTGGGAAAACTTCCAGAGGAATGCAGCTGGATAACATTTGCCTGTTACCTTCCCCAGAAAAGAATTAGTCACCAAGGACCCTATTCATAAAAAGTAATTGAGGCCATTTCCACAAAAATATTGCAATAAGGAAAAAAAAAGATGTGGCATGTGCTTTTCCTTTCTTCTTTTTCATTTAAAGAATACTTTCCTATGATTAATAGTACAATTTTATTTTAATTATAACTAGACATTTTGCATTTAGAAATGATTGAAAAGGGGGAATTTATAAGGTATTTGGGAACTGAAATATATTTAGATTATATTTAGCCCAAACTTCTATACATGGTCAGGGTTTTAAAGCAGATCATTTCCAGAAAAATATCCATGTCTGTTGCAGCACAAACATAAGACATCTTAAGAATTTACAAATTTATTTTTACTACCGGTATAACATAAGTTTTTATAAATGATTGGCCAGCTTCATCAGATGCATAGAATCTGTGGAAGGAACATACATACAGTACATTTGTATAGAGCTGTGATGGCGAACCTATGGCACGTGTGCCACAGGTGGCACGCGGAGCCATATCGGAGGGCACATGAGGCGTTGCCCTATGTCAGCTCCAGCACGCATGCGCGCGCTGGCCAGCTGATTTTCAGCCTTCTTTTCGGCTGTTTTTTTTTGCTCTCCCCAGGCTTCAGGGAAGGCTCCTGAAGCCCGGAGACGGCAAAAAACGGCCAAACGGGCCAACTGGAAGTTCAGAAACAAACTTCTGGTTGGCCTGTTGGGCCGTTTTCGCTCTCTCCCCGGGCTTCAGGGAAGCCTCCTGAAGCCCAGGGATGGCAAAAAATGGCCCAACGGGCCAACCGGAAGTTCGTTTCGTCCCCAGGCTTCAGGAGTCTGTTGGGAAGCCTGTGCACATGCGTGGGGAGGGGGCAGCGTGGGGGTTGTGCGCATGCATGGGGGAGGGCATGGGTGCATTATGATGGAACCAATCCATACCACAGTTTTAGCAGAGGAATACTGACTGCATTTATGTTGCCTGCTTTTGGTATTCTCTGACTAATCACTTCAGTAAATATAATACTTTGTTTAGAAATGGAGATAAGTTAACATGCCCGTGTGTCAAAAAAGTTAGATTGGTGATCATAACTGTATGAGCAAAACCTGCCCCCTTTTTATTTGAGTTATGCATGTTAGGATTAGGGCTTCAGTCACATGACTGTAAATTCTATCTTGATTTTTTTTAATTTCCCCATGGATGTGGAAGGATGAAATAAATAAAATTGAATTGTTTTTTATTTATTTGTAAAAATCAAAAAAAAAGTTTAGTTATTGGGTAGGTTAAAAGTAACAGTTGTAATAATAGTAACAGAAGATAAAATGATACATAATTATAGAACTTACATAATGATACATAATGATACATAGAACTTCTCCCTGAATTATTATTTTTTTTTTGTTACTTTTATCATGGTTTACTTTATTGTTCTATTTTTTTTTACATCTGTTCTGTTTAACATCTGCTCTCCTTTTCATTTCCCCCTTTTTATTATTGTAAGCTGCCGAGAATTTGTTGAGACAAGGTGGCAAATGAATTTAACAAATAAAAAAGAAAATTTAACCTGGTATTTCAGGACTTCCATCAGTGCATTCATTACTACTGTAGCTGAGTCTATCCACCTTGTTCTCTTCTCCTCTTTCCAGCATTAGAGCCTTGGTCCAGGAAACCAAGTCTTCACATAACCAAGACTTCACAGAAGTAACATAATTTGAACCTGGTCATTTGTGCCTTGAGTGAGCACTAAGTGTTGATTTGTATGATATCCTTTCATTTTTTTTGACATCTAAAGGAGTCTTCTCCATCATCAAAGTTCAGAAGTTCAGTACTCTTCTTATCGTGCTTCTTCCAAATCCAAAAAGATAAAATGAGTTGTCAATAGTCTGGAAAGCACTTCCTATAATTGATTGTGATTAATCTACAAGAATTGGAGAGGATGGAACACCTCCCATTCTATAGAATCAACTACCCCCAAACTAAAGCCTCCATTTTCACTGTTAACATTTAGAAAGCTTATTAAGACCTGAACTTCTTACACTAGAAATTCAGGAACAATGGAGAAGCACCTGGAATGTATCCTTGTGCTGCTTATTCCTGTTGTTATATACACAACAAATATTAAATCACAGCTGCAAGTTCTTTAGCTGGTGCTAACCTTGGGAAGAGAATCAGCCTTGATTCTCTTCCCAAGAACCAGGATGTTGTAATGTATATGTGCAGATTCAAGCAATTAGCTTGTTTATAATTTTGTTGTAATGTTAAACTGCTTTATATTTATAATTTTTTTACATTTTTATATTTATCACATTGTAACCCAATCAGTCACCTCAAACCAAAAGATGGGTAGCAAGTGCAGATTTTTCAAGTGTTGTCCAAGGCTTTTTTGTATGACACCAGTGTGTCTATAAGCACTGGGACAGTGATGGCTAACCTTTTCCGGACCGAACCCCCCAAATGCAATGCGTGCGCGGACCCTGTGCATGCGCCCCACCGCCCGCGCATGCATGGGTGCCGTGCTGCCCACATGCGCCCCACCCCCCACGCATGGAGGCACGGCCCCAGCATGTGCCCGTGCATGCACGCGTGACATCCTATATGCGCCCCACCACCACGCATGCATGCGCTCTCCCCCAACATGCACTGCCCCCACACATGCGTGCACCCCCAACATGTGACCCACCCCCGCGCATGTACAGCAGAGACCCGAAGATCAGCTGGCCAGCGGGAGGTGCACACGCGTGCGCGGCGCAGCTGAGCTGGGGCAATGACTTGCGTGCCCACAGAGGGGGCGCTGTGTGCCACCTCTGGCACGCGTGCCATAGGTTTGTCATCACGGCACTGGGATCTCCACTATTGTTGTTATTATTTTTATAAATAAATAAAACATTGGTCATAAAATAGGCAGTGGGATATGCATGAATTTGAGCATCTCCACAGGTGTACAAGCATAATACACATAGCTAATTTGCGGTTTGCACATAAATACTGTATATACAAACATACTTACTTCACACTAGAATAATGGGGGAGAATAAGCATAACATCTATGTATTTTATGTTGCAGCAGGTACAGTTAACGAAGCTCAGTAAACATCTGTGCAAATGTAGCAAAGGATAAAATCAGAGCATCAGTAATAAAAATTGAGCATTACTGAAGTAACTTAGATTGCCATTCTAAATACAAGGCAGTAGGTCCTCCTGGACATAATGGCGCTTACTGCTGAGGAAATATTCCTATAAATGTGCTATTAAAGTAATGATGTTTTGAAAAGAGATTGTTGAGCTTCAAAATTTGCACTATATCAATGACTTTTTGATCTCCTATGATACTAATACATACTAATAAATTATAGTACACAATATAATTAACACTTTTCACTGTAGGGGAAGTTGGAGTTCAGTTTTCCTAGAATGAAAATGATATTATTTAATAGCATCTTTAGAATGTAAGCCTCTGATAAAGATTTAAAGATTTGTGTTTGCAGAAAAATATTTGGTCCTCTGAACTGAATTTCTCCTTTTTGAGACTCTGGAGTTTTCATGCTGGAGGGCATGTTTAGTGATCATTTTCTAACATTATAAAGACATTAAAAAACAGGAATAAATGGACCATTGGGGCAATTAGATTAGCTCGAGCTCCTTCTACATGCAATTGGAGATGATCTAATTGGCCTGTGGCAATAAGTAAGTTACACTGAGTGCTTGAACAAAATGTGTATATGTTTATAACAATAAGCATATTAGGTGTAGTTTTCTTTCTGTGTCTCTTTTTTCTTTATCTCCAGTGAGAAGTTTATTTATGACAAAATAGAATAATTATGGTTAATAAATAATTTTAATCAATGCCATTAAATAAATAGTATATTTCTTACCAGGAATCCTTTATATTGATTCTACCTGAAACATTACTCTCATTAAGAGCATGCCTTATTCTCCATAGCTTGCGATGAATGCTTTATAGGCATCAACCTTGTTGCACTTGCTAATGATGATTTTGTTGATTCCTATTTCAGAAAACAATAGTTAAAAAGCAAAATTTATTTTATTATTTACGTTTAGTTTTTCCCCACGTCTATTGCAAGAGACTGCCTACTACACTCCCTTATTTTAATTTCTTGTGAGGCGAGAATTTGGTGTGAAAAGAATCACATGGAGCTATATATAGGATGTTTTGCTAATTTAGGTGAGGGATAAGAAGCTGCCCTTTCTTGGTTTCATATATGGGAATCAAGTGGATTAACAAGAATTGAGTATGAAAAGAATGAAAATGAAAAGTAGAACTAGAAGTGACATGATATCAGTGTTCCAATATCTAAGTGGCTGCCACAAAGAAGAGGGTGTCAACCTATTCTCCAAAGCACCTGAAAGTAGAACAAGAAGCAATGGATGGAAACTAATCAAGGAGAGAAGCAACCTAGAACTAAGGAGAAATTTCCTGACAGTTAGAACAATTAATTAGTGAAAAGATTTGCCCCCAGAAGTTGTATGTGCTTCAATACTGGAGGTTTTTAAGAAGAGATTGGACAACCAATTGTCTGAAATGGTATAGGGTTTCCTGTCTGAGCAGAGGGTTGGACTAGAAGACCTCCAAGGTCCCTTCCAAACTCTGTTATTCTGTAATGGCTGCTATATTCCCTACAACATTCTCCAACATTTACTTCCTAAGCAGCTTTGTCTTTATGTATTGGTAAGTCTAGCTCTCAAATGGTTTTGGGGAATGGGGGTTACCTATCACTTCATATGCTTAAAAAAATTCTGGGTGCCAAACAAGGTATGGCCTCCATGTTCAATTTTAGTCTGACCTAATTTTTTTCCTGTATTGAAATGCTGGTAAAAGGGAAATGGTAGGAGAGATTTGTACATGAAACTTCAGGGTATACGTATATAGTCCAAGGGATTCAGAGGTTTTAGGCTCAATGTGTTTCCAATTGAATTTGAAGGGAATCTCATGAATTCTATTTAGAAAATGCATGTAACATTCTTTCCTAGCTCTTATTTTTCCCTCCCCACACTCAAAAGCAATTCTGTGACATTCATGTGGTTTAAGAAATAAAGTTCAATAAGATGGCACCAAGTTGTTATAACAGCATAAAATGTTGATTTTTTAATAACTTAATTTTCATTTGATTCAAGTTCTTTGAATCTCTTATTTCCAACAGCACTTAATATAACTGTCCTGCTTTTTAAAATACTGAAGAATAACAATATCACCATTAAGCAAGAAATGCCTATTGCCATTCATTATGTCCAGACCATAATTTTTTAATCATAAAATTCTAACTTATGGATTGGATATGTTTGCCTGAAGAGCTCCAAATCATTGTTCAGAACCACCTTTTAAACATGCAATTATACTTTATTTAACTCAGCCAGCAAATAAAAATGATTATACTTTTAATATATGTGAATACTATACATTAATATGAATATGGGTCAGACAAATTGCATTCTTTCCATTTAAAATAATACTACTAACTCATCGGGCATGCATATTTTTTTGTACGTGCATGCTTTTTTTCAAAAGAATACCTTATTCATCCAAAAACAGTGATCTCTGTACTCATCTCTTGCAACATAAGAAGGCTTCTTGACCTGAAGAAAATTGCTTACTCATTGTAAATAATTATATATCCAGCATCAGTTTCCACAGGCGTGTGCTACTGGCACTCTCCTACTTAGTTTCTAAGCAAGCGAAGCTTTATCTTGAGCAGATTAAACTACAGCTTGAAGTGCCATCATGTTTCCCACAGAAAATGAACCAATTTCACAGTATGAAAGTGGCAAAGTGTTTTAGAAACAAGCAATACTACCATCATTACTTTGTGGGATTCCAATAAATAGAAGCCTTCTCTACTGCCAGCACATCTGTATTGCTTCAGCATTACTAACTTTAGGCAGTTAAAAAGAAGCATTCAGTTGCATTGCATTGAGACTAAGGAAGTCAGAAGTTTTGCTCTTTCACTTCTTACATATTTATACATTATTTATTTATTTACCAAATTTAAATAGCTTCCCATTTCACTGAATGGTTCTATGGACAACACACAGCAGTCAGGTAAAAATATACAAACAAAAAATATCTAAAAATCCATATTAATAACTATCATAAAAGCAAAAGGTACAAACCATAGGAAGATAAAAATGTCCACCTCATACTGTGTATTATAACTCAACATACATAAGTATACATACATACACATACATGAGAGAGAGAGAGAGAGAGAGAGAGAGAGAGAGAGAGATAAATTAACCTTGTCATTTTTTACTGTGAGCACACTGGCCCACATTAAAATGAAATTGTTGCCTGCTCTCAAAAGAAAGTATATATCTACCCATACTGACACACAACACATACACATGCTATATAAATACACACACACACACACACACACGCAGTAGTGGGTTTCACTTACCTTCGCTACCAGTTCAGAACTGTGAACGCACACGCGCGCGGCGCTTCTGCGCATGCGCAGATCGTCCATGATGATGTCCGGGTGGGTGGGCAGAGCCTCCCGCCACCGCCGCTACCGGTTCTCCCGAACCGGGGCGAACCGGTAGCAACCCACCACTGCACACACGTTAATCACTGTCCATTTTGAATACATAGCAGAAAAGAGGAAACTTGAGAGTTCACAAGGTTGATACTATACAGAACAAAACTGTGACTGAATCTAGATGTTCTGCTTCGGATACTATGAAGCCTCCTTCCGGAAGGTAACAAGAAAAACAGGTCATGAAGAGCATGTGTAGCATCCCAGACAATACTGCAGACCCTGCTCAAGCATCACTTATATCAGTGGTTCCCAAAGTGGGTGGTACCGCCCCCTGGGGGGCAGTCGGATGACTTAGGGGGGCGCTAAGAGGCAAGGGGGACAGCAGGGGGCGCTAAGAGGCCACGTGGAAGGCAGGAAAGCATGTTGGGGCGGCGGGGAAGGGAGTGCAGACGCTGAGAGGGGAATGCAGATGCTGAGAGGGGCAGCGGAAGGGCAAGCGGATGTCCCGGGGCTGTTGCACATGCACCCGACCTGTTTCTGCAAAGGCAGAGCCCCCCCTTGCAGGGCGATCCAAAGAAGGGAGGGGGATGCTGCAGAAAAGGCCTCCTTCCACCCGTGCCGGCTCCGCAGCGCTTGGGACTCCGAAGCAGCCCACTGGCTTCTCACCCGGCCACCTGCCTACTCTCTTTGAGGATCGGATCGGCCGACCGCCGGCGCCATTCTGGGAACTCGGCACGCAGCACCGGGTTGGAAGCCAGTGGGCTGCTTCGGAGCCCCAAGTCCCGTGGAGCCGGCACGGGAGGCATGGGTGAAAGGCGGCTTTTTCTACAGCATCCCCCTCCCCTCTTTAGATCACCCTGCAGGGCTCTGCCTTTGCAGAAACGGGGCGTGCGGTTTGTACAGAGGAATGGTGGGGGGATGCGTGGCCCTCCAGGATGGAGAGCGGGGCAAGAGAAGGCTCCGAGTTTCGCTTGGGCAGTCAAGCCAGATGGCGGAGGGAAACTCAAAGCGTTGGGGGCTTCAGAAGGGCAAAATGTGCTTCAGAATGTGCAGCTCCTGGATCTAACAGTGAGTAACGTGAGTGACGTCAAGTTGGCAACGCCCACCCAGTCGCCCACCCAGTCACCTGGCCACCAAGCCACGCCCACCTGAAGGGGTGGGGTGGGGGCACTGAGGATGAGTTTGTAGCACCAAGGGGGCGGTGGACTGAAAAAGTTTGGGAACCATTGACTTATATGCTATGTCCTGGATAGAAGGAAGTGAACTACCCATAATCTTTTCTGAGAGTCGTTAAGAAAATAGGACCACTTGTGTTGGGATCAGGGCAAAGGTCTGTCTGATCTTGCATTGGATCCCAGGAGTGGCTAATTCTTGTGGGAGTTCATAAATAGGATTCAGTATATGAGCGTGATAATATTTTCTGGGTGCACTGATGTGTGCATATGTATGTGCGCATGTCTGAAATCAAGATAATGCATATAGAACAGAATAGAATAACTGAGTTGGAAGGCACCTAGGAGGTCTTCTAGTCTAACCCCCTGCTTAGGCAGGAAACCCTACACCACTTCCGACAAATGGTTATCCAATCTCTTCTTAAAAACTTCCAGTGTTGGGGCATTCACAACTTCTGGAGGCAAGTTGTTCCACTGATTAATTGTTCTAACTGTCAGGAAATTTCTCCTTAGTTCTAAGTTGCTTCTCTCCTTGATTAGTTTCCACCCATTGCTTCTTGTCTTACCCTCAGGTGCTTTGGAGAATAGTTTGACTCCCTCTTCTTTGTGGCAGCCTCTGAGATATCGGAACACTGCTATCATGTCACCACTAGTCGTCCTTTTCATAAGACTAGTCATGATGTAAGTATTCTTGGGATATTGCTCCTAGACTTAACAGATCTATCTATCTATCTATCTATCTATCTATCTATCTATCTATCTATCTATCTATCTATCATCTGTGCTCAATAACTTTATTTGGGGATTTAGGCTAATCCCATTATATCGTTGTCCTAACTGATTCCACTCTTACCTCTTGTAGTGTTCCATTGTTGAATGATACTCAGTTTGACAATGCACCACATAAAGAAATATCTCTTTTTGTTTATTCTGAATTTAACCCAATTCAGCTTCAGCCATGAGCCACTCCTCTCTCTCTGCCCTCTGTTAGCAGGGAATTCTGCTCTGAGGAGGATATCCATACTATCTATTGCACTGGGGACAGGCTGAGTGCCTATTCCATAACCAGCTTTTGTGCAATGAGATACTCAAGACATCGAGATTCAGGGATTAGATAGTGTTAATTTAAATTTTTAAAAAAGTAAGCAAGCATTCACTCATACATCCCCACTGTTAGCCTGCCAGGCTGTAATCTGGGTATGGAGAAAAGAGCAAAATAGCACAGATGAAGATCTGGTGGATGAGGTTTTTCAGCAAACTATTTGGTTTGGTCTGCTTTTATGTTCCTTGGCTTGCAGATTATGGGTTCCATTTGTCAAAGCATGAGCTCAGTACGTACTCAGCTGCTGACCACACTCTTCCATTCCCAGGTAGTGATAAACTTCTTTTCTTTTCACATTCCACCCACCTATTCTTCCATGTCCCTTTAGGTACTTAGCTTATTGTTTAACTATCTCTGGTGCCACACTACTTGCAGTTTCCCTGAGGTCAAAGAAGGGTTAGAATACAGCTACTTCAGCTAAGCTTATAATATTTCCATATGCACTGTCGACACCACACATAACTTTATACATCTTTATACATACATATATTCTTTCCTGATTTGCATTTTCTTCTTTCCAACTTGGGGGAAAGAAATACTGGAAAGTGGTTTAGATGTCTATTTGTTTTACATCAGCAAGCTAACAACCCATAGACAAAACAGAGCAGAACCAAATTTGCTTCAGTGGGGAGAAACCAACTCCACCCATCACACACTCCCAAAAAAATCTAGCCCAGGGCTATAGAGTAAAAATAAATAAATCCAAAACCATGTTCTCAATGCATTCCTATGGTATGGGAAGGCCAGTTGGACAGTGTTAGAATGTTGCTAACTGTTCATTCCAAGTCCTTTTTCTTCTGCCTCCCAGTCACACGATGCAGAGCAGAACATACACAGCTTATCATAAGCTGGTCCATCATAAGGAGGAGAGCAGAAACACACAAAGATGCAACACAAATGCACTTGCCCTGTCACTCACTCACTCACTCTCTATCACACACACAGAGGTAAAACTATGCATACAGTCCAATTTGTCCATGAAAAGACAGTGCACATGGATGCAATTTGTTACTTAGAAGAAAATCCAGGTGCCTCCTGTGGCCACTGCCAGTAAAGTGGTTGACAATAATTTGAGATGCCATGTTCTGCATTCTTTCTCTATCCTGTTTTTCATAATTGTCTTTGCAAGCAGGCAAGCTGCTCAAGCCTCTCCCGTTTATAATTTGTGAACTCTACAATATCCACCAAATGGCATTTTCAGTTTTATTTACTTTTCTTTCCTTATGATCCCCACTAGAGATAATTTTGTAGAAGTCATCCACACTGAAAAAGTCATCCACCTTTTCATTTTCCACAACCCCAGGAGGCTTTCCTAAGTATTCGCTACCAGCTAAGATCCAGTCAGTATGGGTGTAAAGTTATGAATTTTTATCCTTGGGTACATAATTTTATAGTTGCTTAGTGAACTACATTTGCTATGAGTTTGGTTTCCATAACTTCCTGTTTCCTTTTTATTGTAACCAACCTTAAGAATGTAAAGATTCATAGAGCTGTAAGGGACAATTGTACTACAAAGTCTAATCCTTGCTCAGTGCAAAGCATCCCTGACAGATAGCTATCCAAACTTTGTTTCTGTATATATAGAATAGAATAGAATAGAATTCTTTATTGGCCAAGTGTGATTGAACACACAAGGAATTTGTCTTTGGCGCATATGCTCTCAGTGTACATAAAGAAAAAATAAAATACATTCATCAAGAATCATAAGATACAACACTTAGTGATAGTCATAGGTTACTAATAAGCAGTCAAATCGTACTAGGAAACAAATAAAACAATATAAATTGTAAAGATACAAGCAACATGGTTATAGTCATAAGTGGGAAGAGATAGGTACTAGGAAGGATGAGAAGAAGAATAGTAATACAGTCTTAGTAAATAATTTGACAGTGTTGTGGGAATTAGTTGTTTAGCAGAGTGATGGCATTCGGGGAAAAGCTGTAGAAGGAACCCATCGCCTCTCTAGGGATTGATTCTGCTGCCCAACTGTTATTTACTGTTAGGAACTTTTCCTTAACATTCAGTTTGAATCTGTCATCCTACAGTACAATTGAAACCCATTATTTCAGTTCTTCATTTTGAGTTGACAGGGAACAGATTTTAGCCTTTTCTATGTATTATTTCAAATATTTGGCGATAACTACTTAAGTCGTCTATTTTAAAGGACAAATATTTGGCGTGTTAAGCTATTTTAGCCACATAAAGCTCTGTAACATCCCTTGTGGGATCCAATATTGAAATATATTTTGATGATTGAAATTTTGCTAAAAATTGCACAAAATTTGGAATTTTAATGGTGGGGCAGATCACTTACAAACATGGGAAAGCCCCAATCCCAATTACTTGACCTGCTTCCATTATGGGAATTATTTATCCTACTCCGTTATTAATTCATGAGAATTCTTATCACAAACCTGTTTACAACTCTTTGAACATAGTCCTTTCCAAAGGCCTCTTGAAATTTATATAAATAAATAGCAGCTGATTGCTCTCCATTTGCTTGCTGATTCTCTCAGAAAATTTTAAAGGGATAGTGACCATGGAGGTTGTTTTATTGTTTTATTATTGTTTTCTTTATTAGTTTTATAACTGTTATAAGCCACCCAGAATTGCTTAAGATGGGCAACCATATAAATATTCTAAATAAATAAATTAATTAATAAACCAATCACTATGATGATCTCCAGATTTAACAGGTTTCAACTCCTAAAATCTCCTAGTTAATATGAATAATAGCTATGATGGCTAGAGGATAATGAGCATTGAAATTCAAGATGCCTGGCAGGAATAGTTTGGGAAAAGATAATTTAGATGAACATCAAGATTGTTTGGTTTCTTCAATTTTGTTAGCAGCTGGTATCTTACAGTAGCATAAAACATCAAGAAAATATTAAAAAGCAAATAAGATATTCCATAAACACAGCTATAATCAAGAAATAACAAATTTAAAAAATAAGCAAAAAGAAACCTTAAATACTACTAAGTAAGATTTTCAGAAAAAGATAATTTTGGTGCCAAGTATGGTTGCATAATTAACATTTTAGATGAATTACATGTAGCATTTAATTATGTTGGATAATTGGATGTTTATGATAGTTCAATAACAGCAAAAATGAAATCTGTACTTCTTCAAGCTGTCTTGTGTCCACATCCTTGTGCAAAGTACTGTGGTAGAAACTTTAAGCCTAGTAAGTCAAAATCAGCAGGAAGATTCTCTTTAGAGTTGTTGGCTAATAGTTTTCAAAAGCAATTATTCAAGGGTTATTTTTTTTTACTCATTTTTGAAGAGTAAGAGGGTATCAGGAAGATTTTGTACTTGCATAAGTCCAAAATAAAGTAGAAAACTTATTTTACTCTATATAATAGATAGTAATTAAACAGCAGAGATTAATGAACCCAACATTATTAATGGACAAGGCTACATGTGTTATCTCCCCATTCCTTCTCCTACTTAAAAGATATGTCTGGTTTACACAATCAGTAAATGAGACAGAAAAACATACTAACTCAATGACTTTACACTGTTTCTAGATGGATAATATCTATCTTTATAAATAACTCCATGTTATTTATCCACCAAATTTTGTGCACCTAAGTGTTAGTGGTGAGGTACCTCTGTGGTATCATACCTCTGATTTTTTTTAAGTCTTTCTTGTTTGTTTTCTTGTCTTTATATTTATGTATTCAGGTTTTGGCTGCAAGGAATTGGAAATATTTGAAAATCCTGTATACTTCATGGCCTTGCAGAAGGCCAGCAGTGTTAGGGCTTTCTGTATTTCAGGGGGAGGCTGTTCCACAAAACAGTGCTATGACTTCTAAGTGATATTACTTCACCAATGGAATATAGGGCGTGGACTTTGTCCAACCTAGTGGAATGGGCAGAAATGGGAAAGTAGTAGTCTTGCAAGTTACTTGGCCTGAGGCATGTAGACTTTATAGGTGTCAATCAGTACCTGAAAGCTTACTAGGAGATGATAGAGCTCACAAAGAAGCATGTTATGTGAAAGCAGCATGGATGACTTCATACTGCCTATGCTGCAGCATTTTGGATCAGCTAAAGCTTCTGAGTACTCTTCAAGAGGAGCCCCATGTGTAGTGCATTACAATTGTCCAAATGGTGCACAAGATGTAATTCTGCGAAGACCCTCCTGGCTATGGCTGCCATCTGAATAGGAGCTACAAGTCCAGGAGTACCCTAAACTGTGCACCAACCAGCAAAGAGTTTAGTTTTTGAGAGAAATTACTAAAAACAAAGAATAGTTACTTATCCATAGTTATTTTAATTTTTAAACCAAATTGTTCATTTTGATTCCTTATAATGATTTAGCTCTTCAGTCCACTGTTTAGTACACCTACTAATCACATACCCAATCCATTCCATGGTGCTTTCTTTTGTTTATTCTTTTGCAAATGCAGTTTCCTCAATGGTCACTCATTTGCATGCTAGGATTCTGAACTGGCTGAAAGCAGCTCTGTCCCTCTCTGTAACCTCACAGTATTAGTTGCGTGATATCCGAGTTGATTTGTTTCCATCCTGCTGCACTCATTTAAAACCACAGTAAAACAAAACCAGAAGCCTACTGCAGCTCTATGAAGTTAGCAGAGTGTCAATTTCTCCGTGTTAAGGAAGCCTGTTTAAGCTAATGATTCCCTTTTTAGTAATTAGATGGTTTTCTCAAATTAATGAAACACACTACATGCAACTGCTATGGGCACGTTGTAGCTCTGTGAAATGATCTGTCATTCCTATGGGGAGAAAAATCATGTGAAAGCATTGGATCTAATAACTAGTTATAATCAGTCTTGTGGTGAAAAATCCTAAGCCTGTTTGTATGTTTATTTACATATATGATTTATGTAGCCACCCATATGACACAAATGTCTCTGGGTTACTTACAGAAATTAAAATACATAAAACCACTACATATAATCTGGATAAACACCCTAATCACCCCAAAAAATGTGTACATTAACAATGGAGCTTATCTACCCACCTGATCCAAAAGCTTGAGAAAAAGGCCAGGTCTTCAATGCCTGTAAAAAGCTAACAGGGTTGGAGCCATCCAAATTTGGTTATTAATTAATGGTAAGACATATGGTGAAAGGAGGCATTGAGTTACATTATTGTTCACACATTTCTACAGTGAAATCTGAATATATATGAACACAGCTTGAAAATAAAAATCTTTAGTCCATAGCTAGATGATTATGACAATGTAGATGATATTAGAGTAGCTTCTCTACTCCATGCTGAGCAAGTTATGTGGTGGAAGTCCTGGTCCTGAATATGTAAGGGGTTGAACTGATAAAATAGGCTTAGGTAAATGATAGCAAAATAAAGATGGTCTCATAATATCAGAATGATCCATCTTTAACTCTGCATGGGATGGCATAAGCCTGAAACAGCAGATCCACAACCTGAAGAACCACCTAGATTTGCAGATTGTGAGAACTCCTCTTTAAAATATTAAGGGAAAGAATGTCAGGAAAGAAATTTGGCTCTGGATACTTTCCCCCCAAATATAAGATGGCACTTTTACTGCTAATGTTGTGAAAAGCAATAAATACTGTATTTTTCTAATAAACTTTGGTGAATAAGACATTAACTTAATCAGATACAATTTCTGACGAGGATAATTGTTTAGATTTTTGCATCAAGATGTTTTATAGGTTTGTAGGTTTTAAATATTTTATTGTTCTGAGATAAAAGCATCTAGCATACTAATTCTTGTATTAAACAAATAAATTTATAACAGTCAAATATATTTTTCTAAAAAATATAAAATTTTATCTATAACTTTATAGTCATTAGATTATTAACTATGTATTATTAACTTAGAATTGTGAATCCTGTCAACCTGAGGATGATCTTCCGAAAGTGTCTTTTTCCCTCAGTTAATAATACCATATCCCGCAGGGTGACTTAACCCTTATGTTCTATATGGATTGGATTAGTTGGGTATGACATTTGATAATCTATAATTCTATTTCACTTTATATTAAGTTTAAATGAAAGACAGCTGTTCTGGAGCTACATAAATATAGTTCAGACACATCTGCCAGAAACAGTCAGTGTTTTAGTAGGTAAGAATTTGAGAACTACCAAAATTCTTAAAACTTGTTTTTCAGAAACAGAAAAAGATGTTTAAGAGGCAAAACAAGCTTATGAATTAGTACATATGTATACAGAAATATCTAAGGCGAAAAATGCCTATAACTGGAAGTATAGCAGGATTTGGGAAGATGGGCCAGACGAGAAATAGAATAGAATAGAATAGAATAGAATAGAATAGAATAGAATAGAATAGAATAGAATAGAATAGAATAGAATAGAATAGAATAGAATAGAATAGAATAGAATAGTTTTATTGGCCAAGTGTGATTGGACACACAAGGAATTTGTCTTGGTGCATATGCTATTAGTGTACATAAAAGAAAAGATACGTTCATCAAGAATCATAATATACAACACTTAATGATAGTCCGGGTACAAATAAGCAAGCAAGAAGTAGATG
>QLTV01003401.1:907674-922674 GCA_003457575.1 Thermophis baileyi
CAAGAAAAAATCAAGCTCCTAAAGAACCTGCCTGAAACTCATTCCACATTGCCCGATAGAGATAATGAGATAATGACCATATAGAAAGTGTAAGCCTGACGTTTGGCTCCATTCACACAAGCAGGCAAACAGATCCCTAGAAAACCCATTCAAGACGGGATATTTTGAAATTTTCCCATGGCAAGATTTGGCAGCTAACAAAACACAGTAGTAATATCAGAATAAGCAGCCCCACACTCAAGACTCGACACAGGACGAAAGTCATTTAGCCACAATGGGAATCACCCAAACCCTTTTAGAAACACAAAGCCCATATTGCACAAACCCCAAAACTTCAAAAACATAGAACCATATAAGAATCCTTCCTTTTATCCAGTTTGTTGTTCAGCTAACCCAGAATGTCACTTCGCTTCTGCAATTAAAAACCTCCTTCCAAGCAGCTTCCGAAGGCTTTTCAATTTAAAGCAGGAGTCTCCAAAGTTTGCAACAGTAAGACTTGTGGACTTCAACTCCCAGAATTCCTCAGCCAGCCATGCGGCTAAGTTTGAGACTCCTGATTTAAAGCGACAGCATTTGTTTTTCTTCTTTGCCAAGCAATCTCCCAGCTGGAAAGTGAGTCCTGATTTTTTCCTTCTAACACCTCTCTCTTTCTTTCTCTTTCTTTCTCCCTTCCCTTCCCTTCCCTTCCCCCCCTCGCTTTCTTTCTTTCAGGGGAACCGGCAAGGAAAATAGGCTTTAAAAAGTTTTTTAAAAAACCAGGAAGTGATGATGTCGGGGCAGGTGGGTGGAGCCTCGCACTGCCATCCCGGTTCTCCGAACCATCTGCTGCAACCGTTACCTACTCGCCCGAACCGGGCCGAACCGGGAGGATTTCACCCCTGGTCTCTACTCTTGATACTGTGTTGTTTAGTATTGTAAGAGGTGGAAGTATGGGAGGGTTTCTATGATGGGGCTTGAAATGGATGACAAAAATAATATTGGTTTTATAGCATATAGTTTCATGATCGACAAAGCACAGAATTCTAGACAAGATCCTGCTTTTAAGAAATATCCCTTGGAGGTGTTTAGAACAAGTTGGTTACTAAGTCATTTGGAGAAAATAAAGGAAGGCATATTAAGTTCCTGAAACTGTCATCCATCCATCTAAGGATTAGATTGCCAAATTCTCTGTGGTGAGGGAACCCACTTTATATACACAGAGGCCTTTGGGGTATCTCAAAATATAGGTTGAGAGATGTAGTGATATCACAGTGTAGGCAGGGGTGGATTCCTCCCGGTTTGGACCGGTTCTCCCGAACCGGTAGCGGCCTGCTGGTGATGTCACGATGATGTCACTGAACCGGATTGGTTGGTGCCGGTCTGTGGGGGCTGCCATCTTTTTTTTGAATTTTTTTTGTATTTTTTTTTTTCTTCGGTTTGAATTTTTTTTTTTTCTTTTTTTGCTCAGGGTTGCCTCCTTTTTTTGGCTTTTTTTTTCCAGATTTTTGTTACTGCGCATGCGCGCGCGCGTGCCCACGATGCACGCCCACGCGGTGTGGGAGGGAGCGAACCGGCAGCGAGGTAAGTTGGAACCCACCCCTGAGTGTAGGTGAAAAAGGGAGGTTGGAAGATGGAAATAGAGGCTATTTGCAAGGTTTAAAATATCTCAGGTCTTTCTGCTGTAACTGACTTTTCTGTTGCAGGTCAGACAATACCACCAAAATGGCTTTCTTCTGCAAAGGAGCTATTGCACCCCCAACATGCTCTCAAAATTCCAAAGGTTTGCAAACCAAATATACTGAGGATCTTGGTTTATAGTGTCAATATTTCCAAGCCTGCTTTTATATCATGGTCTTGCTGATTTGCAGACAATATAAAATGCTTAAATACTAATGGCTGTATTAGTTGTTTAACTAAAATTTACAATTCACCAAATACTAAATCCTCTAGGAAGGCAAATACAATGTTTTACTTATTCCTGTGCATGATTTTTGGTAATTTTTATATGAATATATTATCTGCTTCATAAGTGATATTTTGTCTGCATATCCAAACCTCTTTTTAACTAGAGTGCATTTCTTGTTTAGTTTGGTTTTCTATAATTAGGTTTTTTTCCCTATCATTCATCTGTAAAATCTTAAGAGTCATACAAGTATACTGTGCAAAATATGGTAAAAAAATGGGATGGAAACTGAAATTTACATGGGGATTAATTTGGCCACAGAAGTGAGGGCAATCACTGTGATTAAAAATAATAATAAAATTAGAATTATCACACAAAGTACATCAAAACTGTTGGCAAGAAAGTTTGAGTTTTGCAAGTCATACAGAAGCCAAGAAAGTTCAGCTAATTTATGTTATTTTAAAATAATGTATTCTGAAATTTATAAATACTCTGCAACATTTATTTAACTTACCTAATCAAGAAGAGAGAAAAACAAATGCTACTGCAAGCAATCATGGAAATTTTATTTGCCAACAGTCTCTTAGCCCTGATGCTTGTCACTGCCTCACAGAAAATTCCAAGTACTGAACACTCACAAGAAGAGCTGCCTGGAAGTCATCCTCAATCCTCTTCCATGTAGCTCTTATACTGCTTTTAAAATATTAACTCTCACTGTTTCTGTACAATGGAAAAGAAACAGTTAAAAAAACAAATGATATATACTATATGCAGCTTTATAATTAACAACTTTTCTGACCTATGAAATTTTACTTATTGCATAAATACCTTTAAGTCTGTTATGACCAACATAGAGCTAGAAAATGACTTTGTATTAAAGAAATGTGAAATTCTACAATTGACATTCTGTGGTATTTCTGTATCTGAAGAATCTACTTAGAACTGAAGTGATACACTACTACATTATCGACAGATGAGATGACTATGTATGTATGATTACTCCCCACATTGGAATATTTAATTAGACTTCTTTGAACGGTAATGGTATGGAAATTGCCTGTTAACTTGAATGTCATGCTATATGTGTATGCAGGTACTTGGTAACTGATAGAGATGAAATTCAGTAAGTAGACAAATTTTTAGGGAGAAATGGACAGAAACTTTGTTGATTCAAAATTCTTTGCTTTTGAAAAAACTTTGTTAGGTCATAGAATACAAAATGGAGAATTCTGCTGGCTTCATAGTCACTGGAACTTGTTACTATCTTCCAACCATAGCTTGAATCATTGCACGTCTCTCAAGGAGAGCTATTTAATATTTGACATTTGCTACTATTCTAGTTGCCTATAGAATATTTACAATCCTTCAATGAAGAAGAAGAAAATATTTTTAAAAAGCCGTGTCATTTGAATGATATAACATAATGAAATCCACTCATTATAAAGAACATTCTTTTATAACATGAATAGTAGTATAAAATTCACCAAGATATCATTAATTTTAAGGAATGAAGAGTTGGGGAAATATTACATCATTTCGATAGCTACTATGAAGTTTGCTACTAAGTTAGGTAGTCTTCAACTTATAACCACAATTGGGACTGGAATTTCAGTTATCAAGTGATATAGTCTTTAAACAAATAATCATGTGGCCAGCCTGATTTTAAAATAATTTTTATCACAGAGAATTACATGGTTGTTAAATGAATCCAGCTTCCCCAATCGACTTTGCTTGTTAGAAGCCATATGGGAAGGAAGTAAATCATGATCACATGACTGAAAGATGCTACATAAACCAGCTTCTCCACAGTAGCTAAATTTAATTAAAAAAATAAATGCAAGCTGGTCACCAAACACCTGAATCGTGATCACATGTATTATATTGGTAGTATGATGGTTGTAACTTTGAGAATGGGTCATAAACCACTTTTCCAAGGCTGTTATCAGTTTGAACCATCATTAAACATATTGCACACACATTGCACATTAAACAAACCATTGTAAGTTGAGAAATACCTTCAATTATGTTTATATGTCCAGATTCTACTTCTAATTGATCACCTATTTTATCTTTTAAAAACTATTTGTTTATTTATTTATTTATTTAGTCAAACGTGTATATGATTACAGATAAAGTATAAACATGATTGTGAAAAAAATAAGAAGAAGAAGTACAAGCATGGTTATGAGTACATGATACTTTACGAGTACGACGTTAGGACAGGGACGGTAGGCACGCTGGTGCGCTTATGCACGCCCCTTACAGACCTCTTAGGAATGGGGTGAGGTCAACAGTAGACAGTCTAAGCTTAAAGTTTTGGGGGTTTGGGGAAGAAACTACAGAGTCAGGTAATGTATTCCAGGCATTGACCACTCTGTTGCTAACTTGTGGCACACCTTATTGCAAAGATTGGATAATGGTCTAAAATGCTGATGCATTGATTAATTTTTCATTTGTAAATGCAGATTAGAAATAGAAAATAATTAGTAACTTGGGTTTATGTCTGTGCACAGAGAAAGGAAGCTGCATCCAGAAAATAAAAGTGTATCAGGGGATTTTAATGAGACTATTAAATGCTTCTTTTTATGTTAATGTAGGCTAAAATGGAAGTCTTTTTCAATACATGATTACTTTTTTGGAAGTCATTTGCAAAGGTATTTGTTTATCATGCAAATTGAAGCACAATAGTTATCTTAATTTCTTCACTGTAATCACCAATTAAATTCCTCTTCTCACACAGCAATTTCATTCAGGAAACCACACAAAATGTTGTTTGGCTTTTGTCTCTTTTAGTTTCCATCCTAAGTACAATCAAAAAGGTTGACAGTATATGATTACATATGATCTCTCTCTGCAGGGAAACTATTCCAATATTATATTTGCACCTTTCCATTCATTATTAGCAGTCTTGTGTCTGTGATCCTATATTGCAGTGTTGCAACTGGCATTCTGAAATACTGTAATTCTTCTTTCAAAGTCAGATCGGGAATTTATTATAGGATTAATGCAACTTGGATTACTTTATTCAATACATGATCATCATGCCATTTTGGGGATTTATGTGTACATACTAAAAGGCTATAAAGTTTGTGGCATGCTGATGAAAATATAACATAGCTATGAAATACAAAGGACACAAAATAAGTGAAATTGGAATGCAGCAAGAAAAAAGAAAGATGCAGTATCCTATCTATTTATCTCTATCTATCTATCTATCTATCTATCTATCTATCTATCTATCTATCTATCTATCTATCTATCTATCTATTCCATCCATCCATCCATCCATCCATCCATCCATTCATCCATCATCCATCCAGCCATCCAGCCATCCAGCCATCCAGCCATCATAAGCAGTCCTGATTCCAAGAGCCTAATTTAAATGAGAAGGCATCAATTTTTCAATGTACTGAAAAATTAGCATCCTCAAACTAAAACTATTCCCCAATAATAATGAAAATGTATTGATGGGATATGGTAATTCAAGGTGATACCCATAAACATGAAGGAAAAGTTCTACTTGAGCAATAGAATTTTTTTCTTTATCTCCCCTTATTTTACAGGCCCTGCAACCTTCCCTGAACAGGTTATGCATAGAAACATAAGAAAATAAGAATCCATTTTACTATCAATGTTCATGTTGCTGGTGGATGGACAGAACTGGATGCAGCCATCAGGGTTAAAGCAGAATCAAAATGTAATGTGCAACAACACACCCTAATTATACCTATATTACATGTTTCCTATTTCATGTAAGACTTTAATTCTATTTAGGCAGAGCCTTCATCTACAGTATAGATTTCAGCAAGTGACGTATGGTGGCAGCCCTTCTGTATGCTGAGGATATCTTTAAGACAGTATGATTATTTGAAGAGCAAAGGTTTCAATGCATGTGACAGATTCCATGTGAAATGGAATCTTGACTCCATGGTAAGCAAGCACATTACCTGTTCAGTGGTGTCATTAGCACAACTAAGAAAGGAGGGGCTTCTATGTTGTTGAAATCTAGGAAGACATAAAAATATCTCAACAGGACTCTACTTGTTCTGACATTAGTGTACAAATTGAATCTGTTTTCTTAGACTGAATCTTGACTCCTGACTATATTTGAATTAACTATTCTAATTAATTAGAGTTAATCAATGAAGTGTTCACTATCTGAATGCTTCTTGAATGCTGTACAGGTATCTTTTTCTGGGATTATTCATTCACTTATTGTTAGCAACACAGATGTAGGATTGGTATACTTGTTCTCTCTCTCTCTCACACACTCTCTCTCTCTCTCTCTCTCTCTCTCTCTCTCTCTCTCACACACACACACACACACACACACACACACACTCCCTCCCTCTCTCTCTCACTCTCCCTCTCTCTCTCCCTCTCCCACCATCGGAAATAGATTGCAAAGTAGTGCAATTGAATGGCATATTCTGATACACTCTGTATTTCAGAACATCCTTCCAGTTGTCAGCATCTGCACAGTAAAGAAGTATGGTTTCAATTTTATTTTTGAAATATGAGTCAAGCATTGTTGCCAACACATTTTTCCCTGTCAAAACATTTCACATTCTGGGGCTGGCAGACAGTTTTTAGCTTATATCTTTTTCCCAGTTTTATTGAGACAGAATCTTTCTCTCTCTCCCCCCTCCCCCACTACACACACACACACACACACACACTCCCACACACACTCACTAATACAGAAACAAAATTAAATTCTGTATAGATACATAGCAGTACCTAACTTACAGATATGCCGTCATTCCTTATTTTCTGTGTGATCATTTGTAACAATTGGAGGATGGAAATCAAAGAAGCAGTTGACTTCAAATCAGAGTGGGTGAATCTCCTTTGCTTGCTCCAGTACTGCCTACATTTTATTTATTGTACTTATTTATTTTTTTATTAATCAGATTTGTATAGCAGTCCATCTCATAAAAAGCAACTCTGGGAGGAATATAACAATTGAATAAAACAACACATATATTAATATAAAAATCCAGATGAAAAATATTATTTTTATCTGCATCTTTGAGGGAGATGGGTGATACAGAAATGTGAAAAATAAAGAGATAAATAAATAAATAATATTATAAAAATAAATATTATAAGACCAACTATACAAACCCTGAACAAAGAGAGTATAAGAATAGCTATCTCAGCAATAGAGCATATCACCAGTTCCCTGAGAGCCCAATACAGGTCCAATACAGGTCCAATACAGGTCCAATACAATAACCAGGTCTTGAGGAACTTCTGGAATGTCAGCATGGAAGAGCTGATTTCATTTTCAGGGGAAAAATATTCCGCAAAATGGATGCCATGGCAGAGAAGGCCCATCTCTTGGTCTCACCAAATGTAGGCTCTGGCTAATGATACCCTAGCTGATGTCTTCTCTGCCAGATGCCTATATTTAGGATCTTGATATCATTATCTGCTATCACTGATTGATTGATTGCTTGATTGATTGCTTGATGATTGATTGATTGATTTCCACCATTATTATTTTTATAAATAATTCAAGGTAGTGAACATATTTATTACTCCTTCATCTTCCTATTTGCTCCACAAAACAACCCTGCAAATTAGGCTGGCATGAAAGAGAGTGACTGACCTACAGTCATCCAGCCGGCTTACATGCCTAAAGTGGGACTAGGCCTAGCACACCTCTGCATAATGCAGGATTTGGGAAGTTTGTGTAGGCCTGTCTGCAGCCCCCTGCAATTTCTGCAACCTCTGCTTACCCATCAACCCCTTCATAGTGTAGGGGTGTGGTAATGGCTACAGGGAGTTGTGGGCAATTCTAAATCACCCTTAATTCTTATATTAGCATGACAATAGTTAAACAAAATCAAACTCTCCCAGCATTGCCCTGTTGCTATTCAAGTTAACCCAATAATCCTATCAAATATAGTACTTTTCCAACATCCATTCATTAAAAAAAAAAGTCAGTTGGCTGATTTCATGGCTCATTTTGCTGCAATGGAGGCAGATTCCTGTTCAGCAACTGTCAAAACCCTACACTGTGCTGATAGGGTGAATGTAGTTTGAAGTTGGAAGACAAAAGATGTCTCTAGTTTTATATCTCATTATAAATCATAACTTCATCCAAATGTACAATAATGATTCCTTTGTAGATGAGTAGTAAGGGACATGAGTTTATCACTTAAAGAATAGTGGAAAACCTGGCAATAATGTATTGAAAGTAATACATAATAACAACAGCAAAACCTCATTCTAGTTAAACAGTGACTTGCTGAGGAAGTAATAGCCAGCCAGAAAGTACTGCAATTGTTCCTAAATGGCAAATCTCTGACCAAATGGCATGGCATGGCATGGCATGGCATGGCATGGCATGGCATGGCATGGCATGGCAACACAAGGCAAGGCAAGGCAAGGCAAGGCAAGGCAAGGCAAGGCAAGGCAAAGCAAGGCAAGGCAAGGCAAGGCAAGGCAGGGCAAGGCAAGGCAAGGCAAGGCAAGGCAAGGCAAGGCAAGGAAAAGAAAAATAAATGATATGAAATGTTATATCTTTTACAGTGGTAGAACTGGAAATGCCATTAAGCATATGAAACCCAGCAAAGCTACTGGATTCAATGACATTCAAATCTCTCAAGTAAACATTTTGGGGTTTAGATCAGCAAAATGACACAGGACCCAGTTTTCTCTGCAGTTATTCCTTTGTATGACTTGGTTACAGTCTTTAGAGACTAACAACAGCTACCTTCATATCGGTTACAGCTGATACTCACTTTCTGGGTAAATTACTAATGGCATTATTTCATAATGATAATTAGCAGAGGTTAAAATTTAAGTGTGCAGTGTTACTGTAACAGACAGTGAAAGTGCAGGAAAATGGCAAGCAGACTGTTAAATTGCAACGAGAATAATAAAATGTTATTCAGCATGTCAATCAATGGTATCTAGGATACTTTTTCTGTATGAGTAATATCATCTTCCAAAGTATATTGCAGAACTGAAGAGATTTTAAACAATGTCAAATGAGAAAGATCAAGGGCATGGAAACTCTCAGACAAGTAGAAACTGAAACGTTGGTATCGCTTATCGTAAAAGAGAAACAAATAATCTGAGCAGAATATGATCATACAAAGTACTGAATAGTATTTAGGAAGGATATCTAGAGATCTAGTCATTTATATCTCATATATAAAGAATGGGAAAATAACTAATAAAACAGCAGTACATTCAATTCTACTAAAAAAGGTCAAGAGAAGTTCCTCAGCACAGTACGAATATTGTTAAATATTACTGTCAGTTTGAAACAAATTTAATATTTATTATGGAATATTATTTTCTGGTCAGACATCAGCTGGGAGCAGGAACAGAGTGCAGAGCAGCCCAAAGTACAGACATTGGGGGAGAGACAGGCAGATGGGGATAGTTGAAGCTAAGGCAGTTCATGCAGGGCAGGACAAGTGTCAGGGCCTCACCTAATTTCTGCAACTGGGATTACTGGTACTGCTATTAGCACTTAGACTTATATACCGCTTCACAGTGCTTTACAGCCCTCTCTAAGCGGTTTACAGAGTCAGCATATTGCCCCAAACAATCTGGGTCCTCATTTTACCCACCTCGGAAGGATGGAAGGCTGAGTCAACCTTGAGCCGGTGAGATTTGAACCGCCAAACTGCAGCTAGCAGTCAGCTGAAGTAGCCTGCAGTGCTGCACTCTAACCACTGCGCCACCTCGGCTCCATAAGTGGCTCCACCACTCTATTACTAAGTGGTGCAGTCACATGATATTTTGCTTAATGACGATTTCACTTAATGATGGAAATTCTGGTCCCAATTAGAGACCTTTAGTGAGAACTACCTGTAAGCCTTGGCAAACATTTTTTACACATAAATAAAATGTAAGATAGTGGGATGTGTATACAGTTTATCATGCACTAGAATGTAAAAGATAACAAACCAAGGAGACAGTGTGTATTCTCTAGAGTTCATAGACATAATAGTTTTTTGCAGTTTACAGTCTGAAATAATTTCCTTAGTACATTTTTTGCTTCATTTTTATAAAGCTAGACAGTTTTCAGTCAGCATGAGAATACAAGTGATTGCCTAGAAATCATGCTGTGCATGTAGTCTGAAATTTAACATGTTAGAGTTCACTGATATATTGTATATTTAAGGAAAAGCACTTGCTTTCTGTTCAAATACCCAGTGGACTCTTGCCCTTGAATTGGAAATATGCCATATCCATGCTTTTTGTTAAAGAGTAAGAATATAAAATGTATCAATGTTTAAAGCCAACTGACATGCAATATTTATCCAAATCTGAACCACATGTTTGTAAAAGTTTAAATCACAGAAGGTGGTTTCTCTATGCTCACATCTGGAATAATCCATTTCTCAGAGGAAGACTTTAATAAATATATATATAAGGTGCTGTCATTGAACCCTGCTCTGCAGTACTTTCCATACTGAGGTTACTTTAGTATGGAAAACACTATTTTCCATTTCTCCTACAAGAATGTCTACAGATATGCAATTGGTGCATAGGCTTTATTTG
This sequence comes from Thermophis baileyi, assembly GCA_003457575.1. Classification (NCBI taxonomy): domain Eukaryota; kingdom Metazoa; phylum Chordata; class Lepidosauria; order Squamata; family Dipsadidae; genus Thermophis; species Thermophis baileyi. Next base: position 918,086 of record QLTV01003401.1, read on the forward strand.
ATGACAGAAATAGCAGGTTCTGATTAACATATGTAAATGAACTAGAAAGGACAAAAGAAAATGTAATATTAACTTTAACTACCACAAACTTAATATGATGGATACAAACTTAATATAGGGCACTTTTATACAACCATCAACAGCCTCCTGAATAGTGCCGTCTAAAATATTTGGTCCTCCCCCCCCCCCACCTTGTTGTATCATCTGCAAATACTATTTTCTAAATCTGTAGAGATTCTCAATCATCCAGGTCATGGTTGTCCCAAAGGTGCTTTTTCAGGATGCAACTGGACTTTCTTATTTTGAAGAAAGGTCCCTTCCAACTCTATTATTCTATTCTATTCTATTTTTTCTTTTGAAGATGTTTCTCTTCTCATCCAAGAAGCTTCTTCAGCTCTGACAGGATAGATCCTTCCAATCCTTCCTCCCCACTATCCTGTCAGAACTGAAGAAGCTTCTTGAATGAGAAGCGAAACGTCTTAAAAAGAAAAAAACAAGAAAGTCCAGTTTGCTCCTGAAAAAGCACCTGTGGGATATTTTCTAAATCCTCATACAATCATTTCTAAATAGGTATAAAAGTTGCAGGGCATAGAATGGAACCCTGCCATGCTCCACTCAACATTTACCTACAGTCTGATACAGGGCTATTGATGTATTGATATCTGCTCATTGATTTTACTGTAGAATATGTAGTATTGTAGCACTGAGGTTTGGGGTCTGTGTAATACAGGGCTGTTTAAGTTCTCAATTTTTAATTTTAATTTTTAATTTAATTGTTACTTTACTGGCTGTTTAATTGATTTGTTTAATTCATTGCTAAAATATTTGACATTTTTATCCAGCCAGAGTTTCAGGATATGTACTGGATACACATTTTTCTAAACCATTAAATTATAAAGAACAAATGAATGAAGACTAGGTTCCTATAGGAGAATCATACATGAAAACCTGTCTGGGATGACGCAGATATAAGGGGCAATAATGTTTCATGCTCCGATACTTAGATTGCCATTGTTAGACTATCACTTTATTTTACCAGCACTGTTTTTATTCATCTATCTTCTTGAAAGCTTTTGTTTTATCTTTTATAAATTTTGACTCTTGAAATCCCAGCCCTCAGCTTTGATATTTCGCAGCATTTTTTCTTTTCTTTTTTAAAGAATTTATGAAAAACAAAATGGAAGCAGAATGGAAGTTTTATATATAATCTCACCGTTCATATTTGTGGAGTGATAACTCATTCAGGCTTCCTAATGCAGAAAGCACAGTGGCAAACATAATCACCAGAGTTTACACTTCGTAAATGTGGAAGAACTATAATGAATTCCACCAAGTGAGCCCACATTTGTATAAAGGCTGTTGACAAAATCTAAAAAAAGGCAAAAGGGCATCTGAAATTTACTCAAGCTCTCAACAATATTATATTCATATATTTTATGAAATCTTTCATAACGTGGAAATGTTAGACAAAGTTTGTAAACACTGGGAGAATAGAACTTCTAATAAGTTAAGATCAAAGTGTGTAATACTTATACTGTATATAGATTTCTGTTGAAAAAAGTTACTGACTTTGTCATTTTTATTACTACTGAAAATACTTTTTTGCCAAAAATATTAATCAGAAAATCTTGTTAACAATGTGCTTCTTTCAAATCTAATTTAATATTAGAAGATTTTCGGTATATCACATTTTAAAATACATACATTACCAATATATTCTAGAAATTGCTTTAGTAATGATACACTTACTGGATGATAAACTAGTTCAGGGGTGAAATTCAGCAGGTTCTGACAGGTTCTGGAGAACCGGTAGCAGAAATTTTGAGTAGTTCGGAGAACCGGCAAATACCACCTCTGGCTGGCCCCAGAGTGGGGTGGGAATGGAGATTTTGCAGTATCCTTCCCCTGGAGTGGGGTGGGAATGGAGATTTTGCAGTATCCTTCCCCTGCCACGCCCACCAAGCCATGCCCACAGAACCGGTAGGGAAAAAATTTGAATTTCACCCCTGCACTAGTTGTATTTCTTTGGCATTGTTTTGAAGCCATCAGAGAAATAAATCCAAATTAAGCAGCTGAATTTTTTTCAATCAACATGGTCACCCTAATGCCATAAGTGAAAATAAAATAGATTTACTCTGAACTGAAAATATTTACAACTAAATATTTTCTACCTTATTTAGTGAATTGGAAGAAAGATTTGCCAGCATCTCAGATACAAAATTTGATCAATGATCATGGGCTGCCAGAAAATAATCTATAACCATTTAATGTTTTAATGTTTTCATCTGTAAACAGAACTAATATTTAATCAATACTGTTTCAAACAGCAAGGAGCACTGTAATGAAAATACTCTGACTTTTCAGACTTTAACAAATGTCACTGATTAAGCTAGTTTAGGAGGAAAATCAAAAGTACATTTAAACACAAATGCTACTATCAAATAGAAATACTTTATATTTAAGGAAAGTTTTAAAATACATTATGACATGACATGTCAATGAAAATGAATGTTAAAAGCATGAACCATATCCATTTCAAATTCTGAAAATGCTATCAATCATCAAAACATATTTTTCTATCCAGAAAACATTTTCTGTTTATTATCTGTTCTAAAGCACTTTTGAAATACTTTGCTTTGAATGATATTCTTTAAAGCCTCCTATAATTGCTATTCTGTATAAGTGACATGTAGTATTAAACAGAAAGCTAAACTTGAAGATTCATAGATTGATTAGGATCTTTCCATTTTATTTAAATTTTTTGAACTGCAAGACTGCAAGTAGGATTGAAAACAGCCTTCTCCCATAAAATCTTTTGTTAAAGAAGCCCAATGTTAAAATTAGTTATATTAAATAAAAGTAAAGTATTATATACAGTACAGTAGACATGGTATCATAGAACAAATTTCTCAGTTAATTTTACAGAATGTAAGTTAAGTGAAAAAAAAATTAAATTTCCCATTATAGTCTTCAAGTGAAACACTAGCACATTCAGCAATCTGATTAGCCTTGAGCCACTTAGAAGCTTCATGATCTGTCATATATTCTGATTATTTTTTACCAATTTGCAACGACATGTAATCCAGATACTAGTTTACATCAATGGTCTTGCCTTCAGTGCAAGGCATCCAATACCAATCCATGATGAAGAGTGTTCTACACTAGTTTAAGTTGAGAAGAAGGCATCCTGGATACAGGAGAATCTCAGTTACATAGACACAGAGAAAACTTACAGCAGAAAAAGGCCCAGTGGTTCATCGAGTCTGCCCTTTGAGTTTTTTGTTTGTTTGTTTTCATTTATTTATTTATTTATTTATTGTAATTATTACTGTTTATTTTTTATTTGTTTTAATTTTATAGTTTTTATTTTTATTTTATTTTTTTAGTCTGATGACCCACTACCTCTACCGGAAGTTGATTCCAAGCTTCCACTACTCTTTCTGTGAAGTAATACTTTTGAATTTCCTTCCTGTCAATTTGAGGTTATGCCCCCATATTTTTGATTTTTGCTTAATAGTTGATTTCACTACAGAAGGTGCCTTCTGTGTGGTTCCATTCTCACCCTTAAACTGCCCCCTCCAAAAAAACCACTTTGTGAAAAGACCCAAATCATAATGTCCAAATTTGCTTATTTTTCTGTTGAATTTTTATGGTGACTGAAGGGTGCTGAATAGGCACAAATGGATGCCCCAGGGCATGAATTGACCACTGCTGGTTTAAGAACATGAAGGAAGACTTTTTTTTCCAAGCACCAAAATATAATCTTTAATCAGTAAGAAATATGTTGTTCTTATGTTGATTCAGTTGCAGAATTTCCTCCTCCTGTAGATATTAATGTTGCTGTCCAATCTTTTTGTATGTCCTAGGTAATTTGATAGGTTTGATCTTAGGCAAGCATACATAGAGGCAGCAATATCATTGATAGATCTTGGTCCCCGACATGGTACCCAGATATGAACATACATTTAATAAAAAATATTTCTGCCCAACATAATTTTGTTTTTAAATCCTTTTAGTTCCAGTTTCTTCTTCAGGGTCTCTGTTGTCAACTCAAGAGCAACTGGATTGTTAGGTGCTTTGGAATAAAATTCATGCTTTGGAATGCCAGATTTGTCTGTAATAAACACAGACTTGTCCATGATCTAATTGTAGAAGACAGATTCTCATTCCTCACATGAGATCTATTAGCAAAGAGGGATTAGCAAAGAGGGGAGTACTGATCTTTATATCTGGGAACAGAAGCACTTAAGAAGTTTCTGGGTGCCGTGACAACCATGGGCTTGTTCTAAAACATCACTGGTCTGATTCACATTGCTGGCCAAATATTAGAACTGTCTTTACCAGAGATATGATCTGAATCTGTGAGATATTTTTGTCATATTTTTTTTGTCATGGACAAATAATGCCTCACAATGGAGGCAGCTACCCCACCAGGAAGAAAGGCAAATCAAGTTGGCTCACCTCAACTGTCTGATGGGCTCAAAAGATTCCAGATAATACTTGGGGATTTCTCCCCAAAATCTATAGGACAGTTCCATGGAATCCCTTATTGACTTTTGGAATAGTATAAGGTGAGATATCATCAATTA
>QLTV01003401.1:927674-929369 GCA_003457575.1 Thermophis baileyi
ATTGATAAATAACTCTGACACAGTGTCTCACAGAATGCCTCACTTCTTCTTAATGCACGTATTGTACAGAATAAACATTACAAGTAGAATAACAAGTCAGATATCTAAGTACCAGACCCTCAGATCTGCCTGCATCTGGTAAAAAGATGAATGGGAAAGAAAGAAAATGAATTTGTTGCTGTTTGTTTATTAAACAAACAAGCATTAAAGAAGAAATTTATTTTACCTCATGCTGCACAATACATTTTTCAAAATACCTTCTGCTTGAATGAATTTGACCAAATAAAATTTAATAAGATAGTACAGATCAAGTAGGAACACAACACTTTCACCTTCTTGAGTACTTGATATACAGATTGTATCAGATTAAAAGATTACAAAAAAACCACACACACACACACAAATTACCATCTCCAGATTATCATGAAAATTGAAATTAGTATGAAATAGGGCTAGGGGAAATATTGTATCAAATTAAAATGTGAAAAAAGCTAAGCTGATTGAGACTAAGTCAGTCTAAAAGTGTTATCACAATGGTGGGCCTTTTTGATCAAATGGCACTGGAAAGGTAGTACAAGATTATAGAAAAAAAGGACAGGTAGCCCACTATCTGACTGTATTGATGATTAGCCACACAAGTGGATATTATTCTGAAGTCTTAGACAAGTCATCTCAAACACAGACCTGGAGAATTATTTGAATTTTTAATTGCCATGAGATTTTTAAACCCCAATGTTACGTTTTTGCTGAAAGATCAATAGATCAGTAATTTCAAATTGGAAACTTGAAGTATCAACACAGGAATACTCCACAGGTTCATTGTATAATAATTACCTCAGGTTACATTCAGTTTTATTTCTTTGATTGGAATAGAATAGTGACTACTCTGGCCATAGGAAAATAAATAATTGGAATCAAAATTCAGGGAGACGAATACAAAATGAAATGCAATGTAGATGATGTAGTATGGACTTAATGGGCATTTATGATATAAAGAAGCGAAAGAAGAAAAGAATGTAAAAGGACATTTTAAGATAAACATTGTTTGAAAAAAATGGAATCTTCTAAAAATATTCTAAAAATAACTTTGCTGATTTCACCAGTAGCATCACCGTCAAATGCCTTTTACTACATATGCCAATATGGTACATCTAGATTCAGAACACACACCAAGACACAGTCAGACCCTGAAAATGATGATAAGAATTCATCATGACTGTTCTACTTACAAATTGTTGGAAAAAAGAATGAACCTTGAGAAAGATGATAGAATTCAAAACATTCGTATTAAACCATGATAATCTCCTAGGACATATATGTAAACTGTTATGGAATCTGATATTGAGATAGAACAAAATAAGTGTGTGTGTGTGTGTGTGTGTGTGTGTGTGTGTGTGTGTGTGTGTGAGAGAGAGAGAGAGAGAGAATAAAATAGATGCAAAGCTTGAAAGAAGTATTATTTTATTTTTTATTTTTATTTATTTGTTTGTCAAACATGTACAAGATAGCAGGTATAGGTATAAACATAAACATAATCAAAGTGAATACAGATAGATGAGGACAATAGGACAGTAGGACAGGGACGGTAGGCACGCAGGTGCGCTTATGCACGCCCCCTTACAGACCTCTTAGGAATGGGGTGGGGTCCACGGTAGACAGTTTTAGGTTAAAGTTTTGGGGGTGTGAGGATATAAC
>QLTV01003401.1:952303-991377 GCA_003457575.1 Thermophis baileyi
TTGTTTTTGGGGGGGGCTTTTTTGTTCCTGCGCATGCACGCACGCGCAAAGCACGTGCGCGCCCACGCAGCACGGGAGGGAGCAAACCGGCAGTGAGGTAAGTTGGAACCCACCAAGGTCCTTTACTGAGTGAGGATCGTCAACAAGGTCGTGATCATCTAGTTTGTATTTTGTGTTCTGATTATTTTTGCCAATGTGTAAGACTGAGCATTTGTTGATTGAGATTTGAAGTTACCACTTGTTTGACCATTCTGATACATAGTCAAGGTCTTTTTGAAGGGTTGTAGTATTGTCGGTGGTGTTGAATAGTTTTACATCATCTGCGAAGAGGATGCAGTTGCTTTTTATATTATCACAGATATCATTTATGTAAAGAATAAAGAGAGTTGGTCCCAATGCAACAATTCTAAAGGTAAAAGTAAAGGTTTTCCTTGTCCATTTGTCCAACTCTAGGGGCCAGTGCTCATTTCCGTTTCTTAGCCGAGGGAGCCAGCATTGTCCAAAGACATTTCCGTGGTCCTATGGCCAACATGACTATATGCTGAGGTGCATTGAATACTACTACCTTCCGAACGAAGTGATACCTATGTATCTACTCACATTTGTATGCTTTCAAACTGCTAGGTGGGCAGGAGCTGGACCAAATAACAGTAGCTCACCCTGTCGAGTGGTGCTCTGGTCTCTAACCTGGACTGTCAGTTTTCTAGCTGACAATCTCAGCATCTTTAATCATTGAGCCATTGTGTTCTACTAGTATGCAAAGGATACAAGGTGTCCAGCCTGGGGATGGGGAAAGGCAAATGATTTATACAATCATTATGGGGTCAGATTCACAGAAATGTGTGGAGACATTAAAATTACCAATCTAGATTAAATATGGTCATGATATGAAAATAGAGAATGTGTACTAATAGCCATATGCTTGTTTACCATAGTTGTATTTATTAGAGCTCATTCCAAGATAAAGGCTGCAGGCATAGCCATGACTAGATGGGTGTTTGTTACTAAATTATGTTGCTGAAATATATTTTAAGAAATGAAACATCATATCACAAGACATATCTCCAGTTCAACTCTTCAAGATACATAACTTGAAATGTGGTGGTTCTCCTACTATTCAACTGTCAATTTACTTTCTGCATAGCATGTGCTGAATTGTATGCATGACCATATCAGAACACATGGCTACCAAATTGGTTCAAATGTTGTCAATGACCTGAAAGAATAACCATCATGTCTGAGCTTTCCGCAATTCTTTTTGTTTGCTATTGTTTCCGTTTCGTTGTCATCCCCTCCCTCCCTCTTTTTCCCTTCCTGCAAAGGTGAATTTAATAAGATGAGCCTTCTAGATTGGTTTTGTTAATTTGTCCAAAGACTCTGTGATCTTTGGAAAAGCTCAGCTCTGCAGTCATAATTTATAGTTGATCCCATTTATCAGTCATCATTGGCTTTCCATTTTTCATATTGTTGCAAATACAAAAGGTGAAGGAGACATGAAAGGTAAAGGGTTTTTGCAACATAAAAGAGAACATAAGGTTGATATATTCTCTCTCTCTTTCTCTCTCTTTCTCTCTCTTTCTCTCTCTCTCTCTCTCTCTCTCTCTCTCTCTCTCTCTGTGTGTGTGTGTGTAAAAGATACAATAATAATGCAAGGATCTTTCTGATTGATTAAAGTATGGAAGCGTATTTTTGGCTTCATAAATAATGCTCTATTACTTTTCCTCAAAGACAAGCAAACCTTGACAGACTGACCTTTTTCAGGGCAGGGAGTTGTTCCAGTGCCATAAATTATACCGTAAAACGAGTGGAAATGCTACTGAGAAGTGTGTGACAAAATAAGATTAAAGATTACTACACACAAAAGATTGTTGTTTTATTAATGGAGTCCTGTCAAAGAGATGAAAAATCCTTAGCTTTTTACTGGATGTTGAGATCACATCAAATGGGATTATTATTATTATTTTTTGTAACAGGCAAACAAACATATCAAAACAATATAGTCATTATATCCTTCCCAACCACCTGGCAAATGCCATGTTTTCACTTAAAGCAGTCTTACTGTTTTGCAGACAAATTTTAAGAACTGCATATGGATTTCTACATTTATAGAATATACTATCCAAATTGCTGGCCACTAATGGGTTATGTATTGCTTTCCTAAAAGAGTATAAAATGAAGCAATACCTTTGTTCCTACCTTTGTTAGTAAGCAAATAGCCTAGATAAAACAGTATAGATTTCTACCTGTATCATTTGTTTTATTCATTTAGCCAGCAGTCATTTTCTAGTAAATAGTTAAGACTTGGAATATTAAGTTTGAAAGTTGCTATTAAGATTAGTATTAGTATCGTATTAGTATAGAAAGTTAGTATTAGAAGAAAATGTTATTTATCATTTACACATACACTTTGAAATTAATGAAATGGAATTAAACAACGTTTTTTTTTAATCCAATTTTGTTTCTTTTAAATTAATCCCTCCAGTTTGTATGTTATGTTATGTTGTTATGTTAATAACAAAGGAGAATACCAGCTATTTTTAAACTGGTATTTAGTACAGTTATCCACTATCAGTCAAATAGTAAGATGTAATAATTTCAGAATGGAACTGATCTGTGCATCTACAAATTATTTACAATCCTTTTCTGTTCCTCATCATTTAGATAGTTGGATAAGATGTTCCTCTATCAGTCTTTGTTACCAAAACAAACAGACAAATAACAGCACACCAATGAAAACACAAACGACACCAGTTATTAAGATTATGTGGATTCTGGACAATACTGTAACAATAGCAGAGTGCTCTTCTTGGCTGTAAATACATTTCAAAAGGCATGACAGCTCAGAATACAAGAGGCAAAGGCTAAAATAATGAAAAGGTCTGGTGTGAGCACCTACAAGTAGCTGTCTAATGCTAATGCTACTTTATACCCTAGGCTGGCTCCAGGCATTATCCTGCCTGTAGCAAAGTATAACTCATCATTTCTTCTTTCCCAGATCCATGTTCTTTTCTTTCTACTATATTATCTTTTTCAAGTATTTGTTTAAATCTTATTTGGTGTCATTTTGTGTTTATTTTCATTTCATCCTTTTTCACCAAAACTGCAATCTTTGGATATATTGGATATATTGACAGTAAAACCACTAGCCATGTAAAAGTTTACCACGTTCTGCTTGTGATCCTGGGGGGGGGGGAACAGCCATCTGTAGCTTTCAATCATACAGAGATGGTTAGTACAAATCTCTGCCATTTTCTAATCTGTGTATATTTTTTGCACCATGCACAAAAATGTGTATATATATTTTAAACATCATTTTGTACATATGAAAATTGTTCCTAAGAGATGCTAACATAATATAATTATTTTAACAATTCAAATTATTAAATGTTTAAAAACGGAGATCTCACAATATAACTTGATAGTTGTATAACTGTCATAATTTAATGGATGGCTGTCATCAAAGATTCTCCTATTAGCCAATTTTAATAATGTGCATTTTTACAGAGAAGATAGGAAACTGATACAGATTTAGAAATGGCATGTTAGATTAAATGTGAAGAACATTCTATACCTAGGAAGCAAATAAACTTTTCCAGTACAAAAATATGATTGAAAAGAACAACTTTAGTTCTTTTCATGAAATAACAAGGCAAAAAGCAGGATCTATTACCTCATCTGATCTAATACAGTATCTTCAAATAACACTCTTTTATTCCTGGAAATTAAATTGTGATATTACAATTAATTCATAATCTTATCCTTGAGTTATAGATAGTGATCAGGATCAGGTTCACTATTAAATCTCTTATATTGACAATGAATCATTTATATTGACACCAAGAAATATTATATCTGCATAACTTTGCTTTATACAGTATATGAGACAGGAGAATTGGTTGCTGAGCACTATGACTTATAGTGGTATATTATGATAGTGTAGTGCTAAACAGTGTAAGCATGCATAATTGTTTTACGTGGAAGATATGGTGGTACACCAAAATAGGCAAGACCTTTTTCTTGTTTATGTATATAACACACTAAAAGCCATTGCAGTTTAAGAACAGTACTCATTACAACTTACTTATCTGACATCCATACTATAAGATTAAATTATCACTAATTCGGCTGGTATTCTTGGCCAGATTTCTGGACTTGAAGCTTTTATTGATGCTGATCTTGGATCTATTCTGAATTTACTTTACATGTAGTCTTCAACTTACTACCACAATTGAGTCCAAGATGTCGCTAAGCAAGACAATTGTGAAGTGACTTTTACCCCATTCACAACCTTTCTTTGCACAGTGGTTAAGTGAATCACTGCCATTCTTAAGTTAGTAACACAGTTGTTAAGTGAATCTGCTTTCCCATTGACTTTGCTTGACAGAAAGTTGCAAAAGGTGATCACATGACACTGGACTACTGCAACTGTCATAAATATGAGCCAGTTGCCAAGCATCCAAATTTTGATCATGTGATAGAGAGCTGCTGCAATGATCATAAGTGTGAAAAATAGTCATGTCACTTTTTCAGTGCCGTTGTTTGAACAGTCACTAAATAAGTGGTTAAAAATCGAGATTACCTGTATTTGGTTATTGTAATCAGTGCTAAAAGAAATAGACTATGTATCTGAAGTCATTTCTTCCACCATGTCTGCCAAGGTACACCCACACGAGTTCCATCCTTCGCGAGCTGCACTGGCTGCCGATTGCGCTCCGGTCACAATTTAAGGTGTTGGTTGTTACCTTTAAAGCCCTACATGGCTTAGGACCAGTTTATCTATGTGACCGCCTTCTGCCACACTCCTCCCAATGACCAGTGAAGTCGCACAGGGCTGGCCTTCTTCAGGTCCCATCAGCCAGACAGTGTCGGCTGGCAGGCCCGCGGGGGAGGGCCTTCTCTGTAGCCGCACTGACTCTATGGAACCAACTTCCCCCCGAGATCCGTACTACCCCCACCTTACTGGCTTTCCGTAAAGCCGTTAAGACCTGGCTTTTCCGGCAGGCCTGGGGCCAATAATGGACTGATTGGCCCATGTTTGTTTGTGTGAATGTTTTATTTTAATATTGATGTATTTTTAAATTGTTTCTATTGCTGTCTTTTTTTTATTTACTGTGAGCCGCCCAGAGTCCCTCGGGAGTTGGGCGACATACAAATTTTGCTAAAATAAATAAATAAATAAAATAGGTGTGTGGTTGGGGGTGCGGGGTTTGGGGGGTGGGGGGTGATTTTGTTATATTGTACTATATTAATTTATTTGATTCTTTTTGTTAGTTTTTATTGTTTTAAATGTGGTCTTATACTCTGTAAGCCGCCTTGAGTCGCCATGGGCAAATAGGCGGCAATATAAATTAAAATAAATAAATAAATAAATAAATAAATAATGCATTGTGGAGTTGATAGAGGCAGTTCTGGCAATTTGTGTGAGCATCCTGAGCATTATGGTTAGCAGAGCGATAGCATGTAGACTTAATGCCATGTATATTTGTTGTCTACAAGAATTCTGTGAGGAAATTTTTTCTATATGGATCACCAATCAATTCCCAGTCCATTATTCCCTAAATTTCAGTTAGAGGACCATACTTCTTTAATTCTTTGCATTTCATCTTGTCTTTGTCATCCCCATTAGGAAAGAAAAAGAGTTATAGCTACACAGAAGACAGCAGTACTCAAAAACTAGAAATAAAAAGCTTAGCAACTTGGAGTTGCAAATAGACCCAGTAACAAAACACTATCCTGAAGAGATTTGAATAATTGACATGAAGAAAGTGAAAGGATCTGTGGATTTTTATCATGTGGTTTGAGAGCAAACATGGTCTAAATATGAGAAAATATTAACAAATCATCTTACAAGCCATATTTCTACAGCCTTGCTTTCCTTACTGTAGTCATCATTATGGATTGGAGTGGCATATAGGCCAAAATAAATAAATGGTCTAGAAAGAATGCTGAATTTATTTTTCTCCCACTTAGATATTCCAGTGAAAGCACTCTTTGAAGTAATGCATTTTTATAGTTCTCTGAAAAACTTCACAAAAAATGGCCAAAGCTTATCAGTGACTGAAAAGAAAAGGATGAAACTTGATGAAACTCTCCATATCAAGTTTTCCTGGTAGAATTTCACATATTAGGTAGGTTTTCCTAAAAGAAGCGGACTGTCACAATTATTTAATTCTGCAAATAATCTCATGTTATTGTACTGAACTTGAAGGTGACATGCTTCATAATGTACAATGCTGTACCAATGCTGAATGAGCCCCCCCCCTTTTTTTTTTGGCCTTATTAGGAGTTCCTGCTACAGTACATACTCATGACTCATATATCCAGGCTGTACACAAGATGATAAATGAGCGTAGAATGAAGTTCTACGCTCATTTCTAAACATGAATTACAGTAGATTAGATAGATAAAATAGGACAGCCTTTTGATGGAAGAATGGTATTGTTTGGATAATGGCAAACAGGCATTTTGATAAATGTGAAATGAAAGACAGTACAGGGAAAATGTTACAGTTTAATCACTATTGTCATCTCCAAAAATATCAGAATACAGGGGCGTCTCATAACTGTCTCCAGCCACTTGCGGGCTTGAACTATGCTCCTTCTGGCTTTTTAAGGGTTCCAGTGGGGAATGAGGCATCCTGACTCTGGGAAAGATTTCAGTACCTTTCTCTGAAAGGGGATGAAATCAGCAGCCTTGAAAGGAGTTCTTATGTATTCTAATAAGGCTCTTTCCTGGATTCAATGTTTTTTGACAACTATCACTTTTATTGTAATGTTCTGTTTTGGGGAATGATTGCTGAGTCAATGGTCAGCATACACAGTTACTTACTTAATATCCTAGAGAAGAGCGATTAATGTTTCAGTGTGGTTCAAACTGAGCATGGAATGGAGATGGCCTACTGGTTGACCCATGTCAAGACCTGGATTGGATAGTGCACCCATCTTGGTCGTTTTATATCATTGAGTGTCATTTAATGGCACTCAGTGACATCAGTCACAGTATCATTCTAGACTGTTTGTCTGGTGGACGATGGAAGGCAGTGTTATGTAGTGGTTCTACTCCTTCCTCAGTGTATGTTTCCAGTCAGTGGGGGACGGATTGACCAAATGGTTGCTATTCTAGAGGATGTTATAGGGCCGTGATGGCGAACCTATGGCACGAGTGCCACAGGTGGCACGCAGAGCTTCTCTGCGGGCACGCCAGCCGTCACCCCAGCCCAGCTCCACCACGCATGCGCGCATGTCTCCCGCCGGCCAGATGGTCTTCGGGTCTCTGCCATGCATGCCTGGGGGGGCACATGCATGGGGGTGCTCACATTGCATTTTGGGGGTTTGTGCACATGCGCGCACCCCCCACGCCCCATTTTGGGCCTGGAAGGCCTCCTGCACCAACCTGGAAGCGAAAACGGGGCGTGGGGGGGCATGGGGTGCATGCACAGGGATGCACATGCATGCATGGGGGGCAGGGCACACGTGTGTGGGGGCGCATGCATGGCGGCACTCGCATTGCATTTTGGGGGTGTGCGCACACGCTTTGGGCACTCAGCACGAAAAAGGTTCGCCATCACTGTTAGAGGGTTTGGTCCTCAACAGCTACATGAAGCCTCCAGGGGAAATCATTTTCAGGGTATGGTACTATTAACGATACTATTCAGAATAGAACAGAATAACAGAGTTGGAAGGTACCTTGTAGGTCATCTAGTCCAGGGGTCGGCAACCTTAAAAACTCAAAGAGCCATTTGGACCCGTTTCCCAGAGAAAATAAAACACCCGGAGCCACAAAACCTGGGCGGGCGTGGCCAACTCGATGTCACTCCCACCAAGTCACATGACCCCCCAGCTACGCCTACCCAGGTTTTGTGGGTCTGTTTTCTATGAGAAAAAGATATCTGTCTCTCTCTTTTCCCTCTCTCTTTCTCTCTCTCCATCTCTCTCTCTCCCTCCCTCTCATCTTTCTTTATCTCTCTCTCTCCCTTCCTCCCCACCCATCTCTCTCTCCCTCCCTCATCTCTCTCTTTCTCCCTCTGTCTCCCCTTCTCTCTCTGTGTGCTGAGGAACGATCGCCACCCCCAGTGAAGGCTTCTCTTCGGGCGACCCTCCTCCCACTCTCACGACTCCCTGGCTGGCTGTGGCGCGCGCGGGGAGACCCTCCTCAAGCGAGCACCAAAGTGCAGCAAATCCTTTCCTACTCTATGCTATATAGGAGAGATTGTCAAATGACTTGACCAATTGTCTGGAAGCTGTGAGGTACTAGATGGAACAAATCAGGGTGAAATTTAATCCAAGCAAGTAAGGGTTGTTGGTTTTGTTTTTTATCAGAATTCTCTGACCCATTCAGTGTGGTATATTGATGTAGTAACATTGCTTCATAAGAGAAGATCCACAATTTGAGGGCCCTCCTGGACTCATGGCTACTGCTTCACAACCGCATAATACTTCTGCTCTGAGCCCTGGCTCTTTATTTGATTCTGTCTGTAATTCAGCATGCTGATTTTAATCTTTAATGTTCTATAGATGTTGAGGTATTTATAGGATTGCCTTCTCCACCTGGATTTGACCTATCTTACATTTACACCTAGTAAGAACTTGCTGATTGTCCTCTGCTTCCCCAATGTGAGAGGACTGGAGGCTCATGAACCCTGTTTGTTGCTTAGTATGGAATAGTCTGACAATATGCATTCACATTATTTTCTTTCTTCTTTCTTTCTTCTTTCTTTTTCTTTTTTCTTTTTCTTTTGGGTGCCTTCAAGTCACTATTGACTCCTGGCAACTGCCTGTACAAGTCCCTGCAGTTTTCTTGGCAAAAATTTGGAAGTGGTTTACTCTTGCTTCCTTCTTAAGGCTGAGAGAGAATGTGTGGCCCAATCACTCAGCTGGTTTGGGGACTAAGGCCAAACTAGAACTCATGGTCTCCTCGTTTCTAAGCTGGCGCCTTAACCACTACACCAAACTGATTCCTATCAGCTTCCTGCAAGCTATTAAAAAAAATAGTTTTTTTCAGAAAGCCTTTGAGAGCTCAGCTGATACCATCAGTGCAGGAGTCTACATGTTGTTATTCCTTTATTTTACTACTTGGTGTGATTTATTTTCATTGTGGACATATTAGCCTTTATATTGATGGATATTTCAAACTACAGAATGCCCGATTGCAGGAGGGATAAACCCCATCAATCAATCAATCAGTAGCATTTCAGTCACATGGGTACTTGTGTGTATTTAGAATTTCCAAGGCAACTATCAAGCATAGATCTGCTATGAGTTCTGCCAGTGTCCTAAACAAGCCTCAGTACCACAGTACTGAGTAGCTGTCTCTTCTTATGATTAAAATGTTCCATGCAACCTTTGTGGAAATAAATATGTGCCATGTTTCTTTGAAAGTCTGCTATTTTTATCGGTGCAGATACATATTTGTCACCCTAAATTTAAGCTCACACATAAAGACTTCATCTCCTTTTGAAGCTAGAAATCACATTCAGCTTTCCAGTGGAAAGGCTGGACAGTCAAATATGCCACCAGTCAAACCAAAACCAAGTCAAAATTAAAACCGGAAGTAATGGGAAACATATGCTTAGTTAATTTATGGGTCAGGAATCAGGCATGAAGAAAGGTTAGATTACTATTCAGCCTGAAACAAGCAAAGGTTCTGCTGATTGTATATACCAAAGATTTAAAATTTTGTGGTAGAATTATATGGTCTGCTCTCCAGTTTCAGAAAACGGTTGCCACAAAATGCTTCTCTCCCAGACAAAACTACTGAAGTTCTGAAGAATGACAGAATAAGAAAACAATAGAATAACAGACTTGGAAGGGACCTTGAGGTCTTCTAATCCAACCTCCTGCTCAAACAGGAGAGGTTGGGTCTCTGCTTGATATGTTTCCATCTGTTACTTTTTCTCCTGCCTTCAGGTGCTTTGGAGAACAGATTGATCCCCTTTATTTGTGACAGCCCCTTAGATATTGGAAGACTGCTATCAAGTCACCCTAGTCCTTCTCTTCATTTCATTAGACATAACCAGTTTCTGTAACTGTTCTTTATATCAAACTATGACAGTTTTTTTGTTTTTACTGTACCTTTTATACAGCTACTTCTCAATAAAGTATGTTTTCCCACTAGTCTTTCCAGCGTTTCCTATCATCTGGGGTCAATTTTAGGGATGGCTTCATAACATCTATTTAAACATCATAATCTCACTGATAAAATATAATCAACGTAACAAATCAGGAATAAACCATCTATACTTCGATTTCAATGTTCCTGTCACATGCCAGTTTTATGAAATCTGTGCTTTGAGTTTGTATTTTAAAGCAGAGATCCACAACCCCTGGGCCACAGCCCACTATTGGGCCCTGAGCAGTTCAGAACCGGGCCATGGAAATGGTGGGCGAGTGTGCACACACATCCCCACTTGCGCAAGCAGTGTGTATGCAGTCACTCCATTTGCACAAGCGGCAGATGCGCATGCCTGCCACTTGTGCAAATGGAGCTGTGCATGTGCCCGCCACTCACACAGAACCATCCCTCTCCCCCCTGTCACTCTGCAAAGCTGGAAAGGTTGGGGAACTCTGTTTTAAAGTAACTACTGTTAACAGCCTGGGCCAGGCAGCACTCACCTAGGCTCCATATTTCAGAAGAACTCACAGAGATCAATAAGATATGGCATGCCAAGCAATTGCTGTTGCTCCTAACCTAAAATATGAGAGGAATCTATCAGCCCCTACACTGGGAATCCACAGTCAATAAAGACATTAGCTTACTGCCTGTGTAGGATGACAAAAGTTGAATGAGATAGTGATGATAAAGAAAAGGAGTGATAGCAGGAGAGCTGCAGAGCCAGCCATGTAAGTGGAAAAAGTAAAGGAGAGGACTGAGACATAAGTGGGAAAGAGCAAGAACAAATTAAGCAAGAAAGGTATAAGAAACAGGATCTTCTTTCCCTGAAAACAGATTGGCCTCCTCAGTCTTACAGTAGCACTAGTTAATGCACACAAGATGTTGCACACAACTGAGTGTTTGCCTTTTCCTCTTCTATAGGCACATTAAACAAGAATTATTTTGATAGTTTCCAGTTATGCACAATGTATTATATGTATACTAGAGGTGGGTTCCTCCCGGTTTGGACCGGTTCGCCTGAACCGGTAGCAACCCGCTGGTGACATTACGGAGCTGGTTCGGTCGGTGCCGGTCCATGGACACCGCCATCTCTTTTTTTTGGAATGTTTTTTTTATTTTTTATTTCTTCTGCGCATGCGCAGAAGCCGAGTTGCCGGCACTGCGCATGCGCCGCCATCTTGTTTTTGGCTTTTGGGGGGGGGGGTGGAATTTTCGGCACTGTGCATGCACCCACAAGGCACAGCCACGCGGCGCGGGAGGAAGCGAACCGGCGGCGAGGTAAGTTAGAACCCACCCCTGATGTATAAATATATTACATACAAATTAATCCTTAATTTACATGCATGGAAATCTTTGCACATAAATAATGTATTGTAATTCAAATTCAAATTCAAATCTTCAAATGAGATTGGTTGAGCTCCTTCAGTGCACCACCCCAACACAATACAACTTACAGTGAAGACAGAAAATCCCTAACCCAATAACACATATTAGCAAACAGTTCTATTGCACCAGTGTGAACATGTTATACGTTGCGCTGGTCCTGCAAGTCCATTGTACTACATAGTTATGATCTTATTTCGCATTCAGGAGTCTGACAGCCCACGGATAAAAACTATTCTTCAGCCTGTTTGTGTGGCTGGCTATGCTTCTATATCTCCTTCCCGATGGTAGGAGGGTAAAGAAGTGCTGACCAGGGTGTGAGTCGTCCCTGAGGATTTTCCTCACTCTTCTAAGGCAGTGAGCCCTAGCAATCTCATCTAGTGGTATCAGGGGACAGCCCACGAGTAATATTTTCAATGGCCAATTAAAGTATTAGGAAATACTTTTTTTTTCTTAAAAAAAATGCTTTTTGTTATTCTATAGCCCTATAAAATGTAGGCTAAAGGAAACTTTAAGAAATAGTAGTCCTTGATAAATTCATATAACATTCAAGCATGGCTTAAATGGTCTTCCCAAAATATTAATTTCTGTTATATATACAAAAGACAATCAAATATCTATCTCCTGCTACTGGCAACTTCAGTCTTCCACAAAATCTTTATCTAAAGCAGTGGAAGCAAGAATTGGACTAGGTCAGAGGTCTTCAAACTTGGCAACTTTAAGACTTGTGGACTTCAACTCCCAGAATTCTCCAGCCAGGAGAATTCTGGGAGTTGAAGTCCACAAGTCTTAAAGTTGCCAAGTTTGAGGACCCCTGGACTAGGTAATTATTGTAACATTGTGACATCGAGAATTACTGATCATAATTTTTTCTTCTATAGCTATTTGCAAAAATATTTGCTTTAAATGCTAGAGATACATATTTGAGAGGGTGTCTTAGATATCATTGAATTTTTTCCACTTCTTTGGCATTATCATCATTATCACATCATTACTCTCCCTTTGTCTGAACTCTCTAAGGTTGCTGTGTAACATTTTAATGGGAACATAAGATGATTATTTTTATAAGATTCTTTTGGCTCTGTCAAAAATGATTATGTCCATTGAAACCACAACCATTATTATGAGTTGCTGCCAGATAACTCACTAGGCTTCGTTTCTGTCTGTTCCAAGAGTCTCTAAATATCTGGATAGTATCAAAAAGACCAGAATTATTCTATAGAAACATTAACTTAGCTTGGCCAACAATAGAATTGAGAACATATCCCTGCTCAGAAGGGAAACAAACTTATGTAAATAATTAGAGAAAAATATGATTTCTCTGGCTGGGGAGCAATGTACAACATATCATTCTTACTATAAATATTAATATAGTCAGAACTAAATTAGAAACATGAATGACACTTTATTGCATCAAACTTCTACATTAAAAACTGATATTTAGAATGCAGAGAAATAAAAATCCTATTTAGGGCATAACATGTAGAAGAGTGTAGAAGTTCTTGAATAAAGCCTACCTATATGCAATAATATACAAAGAATGTCTGTTTTCTTATATTCTGTGTAAACCTGGAAGGAGGATTCTAATTTCAACTGAACATATATAAAATCTTCTGCACACTTGGAAACCTTACCTTATTATGCCTAGATTTCATGAAAAGGTTCTAGGTTTACTCTGTTGAAAATACTAACAGACTTTTTATCTCCCAGTGTTTTCAAATCCATTTTAAAACATACACAAAATTGTGGAAGCAGTTTTGACCAGTTTCTCCTCTAGAGGAGAAGACTTGAACATGACTGGCAAAATTAAAACTGATGGAGCACATCTCAGTGAATAAAGCAATGGGGTGCTCCCCTCCCATTGTACCATGTGTGGCTAAACCATTCCCAAGAAAGATTGGGGGAAGGGAAGCAAGAAAATTATTAATATCTTGTTAATCTCAAGACCTTCCTGAAATCAAGTGTCTAGTTAATGGCACCACTTTAACATGGGTAAAATTTTAGACATCTTTGTTCCTTCTTCTTTCACTGCTTTGAAAAACCATTTCCTTGTTCAAGGAAATAATGAGTATTTTACAATAATTTGCAATTAGAATGGTTTAGCTCACCTCACTGGGTTCTAACTTACTTCACTGCCGGTTCGCTTCCTCCCGTGCTGCGTGGCTGCGCCTCGTGGGCGCGCGCACATGCGCAGTGCCGAAAAATTTTTAAAAATCCCAAAAAAGAGCCAAAAACAAGATGGTGACGCATGTGCAGTGCCGGAAACTCAGCTTCTGCGCATGCGCAGAAGAAATTTTTTTTAAAAAAAATTACAAAAAAAATTTTTTTTTCCAAAAAAAAATCCAAATAAAAGATGGCGGCGCCCATGGACCGGCACCAACCAAACCGGCTCCGTGACATCACCATGACATCACCAGCAGGTCGCTACCCATTTGGGAGAACCGGTCC
This sequence comes from Thermophis baileyi, assembly GCA_003457575.1. Classification (NCBI taxonomy): domain Eukaryota; kingdom Metazoa; phylum Chordata; class Lepidosauria; order Squamata; family Dipsadidae; genus Thermophis; species Thermophis baileyi. Next base: position 966,245 of record QLTV01003401.1, read on the forward strand.
GAACCAGGAGGAACCCACCTCTGGTTTAGCTATGATTTAATGTAATCTAGCAAGGCCTCAATCTGTGCCAAAAGCAGACTGCATCTTCATTTGATAACCCCATTAGAATTGAAGCTGGAAATTTTGAAAACCTTTCAAAATTTCCACCAACTTTGTAAGTGAGAAAGCATATGGAAAATTTCATGAATTTCTCCAGAGGATGGAGAAAAATCAACAATTTCACTATTCGCATTAGCAGTGACAATAGCATTGCTACAGAAAAAAAAAAACCAAGAGGGAAGAGTTCTTTTATGTCTTTGTTTGTGAGATTAGTAAAGAAAAGAACTCATGGAAGCTATAAAACACTTGAACTTCATTTAGCCTTGCTTCAATATCTCATAAATAAATGAAAATACTAAATTCCATCCATGAGTTTTTCTTAACACAAAACTTCTCATATTAGAAACAACATATTAATTTTGTGATTCATAAAATTGTTACTCATGTTTGTATATATTCTCCATCAATACTACCTAGATTTTGCCAAAAAACCTGGATTCATGAAGTCTGGGAAACAGATGAACTTGAGGTGACAATTTGCACAATTATTATAGAAAGCTTCCTATAAAACTCCCATCAAAAAAGAGATATGTGTTATTAACTCTATAGTTAGATCAAATGGTCCAATTCATAGTATTTGGTGTTTGGAGCTAATTTGCTTCCCGGGGGTGAGGAGGCATCTCCTTTCCTACAAAGCTATGTATGATAAGATATATAGTGTTAAAATATACAAGATTTGCATACGGATCTTCAGTTTTACATGTGAAGCCAAAATATAAGATATTAGCTCATATACATGGTAGTATATAAAGAAAACATTATACTAGGCAGGATCCACATATATATGAAAAGCATATGAACAAGACCATTATTTACTGAGTTTATATTAGTTATATGCTGTTTCTAACAAATCAAGACAAAATCATCCTTAAAGTCATTCACTTGACAATTGCAGCATCCCATCAGATAATTTATCTGCTTTTACCACTATGTGGTACATTTTAATTAATATTTTCAAATTTAATAATTCTGTCATTTGAAATTGATTCACAGTGATATACACTATCCAATTGCACAGGAAGATTTCCCCAGCCAGTTTTTCAATAAATACACAAAACCCACACATTTATAATCTTCTAAATTTATCCACAGTAAAGTAGAACCATAAAAGCTATAAAAGAAGTAAGTGGAGGGGGAAAGAAATTATTATTTTTTGTTAATTCCTGGTGTTTATAGCAATAGTGATTTCACTATTCAAAAAGTTCATTCAAATTGTTTAAATGAAATGGTTTTCAAATAATTAATAAGCAATTGCCATCATCCATCATTTTTAATATAACTGATATTCATATTTACTGGGGAAATATATGAAAAGACTAATATACAGATTGCTTAAAGTTGATTTCAAGGTCACTCAAAATCATCCACAGGAACATTTATAGGCAGATGAAATTGCTTTTAATTTGTTGGTAGTCTATTAGAGCAGTCTGTTGTAGATAAGTTGTGTCTCGATAATTTAGAGTGGTGAACATGAGTTATGATCCGATGAGACAGGCTTTGAAGAAGTTAAATGAACAAGAAGGTGTTTATGTAATCTGAAGCTTCACAAGGTGGGAAGATCAGTTGTAGACATCTCCCAGTAGTGCTTTCGTATACTCTATAGGCTTGATGCTCTAGTTTAATGCCAGATTACAAAGCTTGTACTGTTTGTTTCTGAAAATAAAATACCATGTTTTGAAAAGGTGTCATTTTTTGATGTGTGAGATATCCATCAAACTGAGCATTTCCAAGAAAAGTTACCCAGAAAAACCAAAGCAAATTTATAAACTGTATCTTCATTCTTTTTTACACTAGTTTGAAAATGCCAAGATTTAAGACTTCTCTATTTTATGAAATAGTTTGACAATGTGTCAACTCAAACTTCATCTGAGACCAACTTATTGTACAATGAATATATCAACTATTATAAGTATTTCTGCAGTTGAAATCTGAAGGTTTTTAAATATACATGGACTTGTTAAAGAGACAAAAATAATTGAGGATAATTCTTGGAATCCTTACAATGTCATTTTTGAATGCACCAATATTTTTCTTTGCTACAATGAGATTCTTATGGAATTCTTCCATGACCATCTGTATTTCATTGCAAAGCTTTGGAAGATTAATGTTCCTCATTAAAAAGATGGGAGATCCTATCTCCAGTTCCAGTTTATGTGGTGGCAATTGAATCCAGAAATTCTGTTGGAAAATGAGAAGCATTAGCTCCTTCACTGACAGCATTGAAGGAACAATATTCTTCCATCATTCCAGGGAAGCACCTACTGCTGAAATGATGAGAAAAGTCAATTCCACCTACTGCATGTGGAATTGACTTTTCTCATCATTTCATTGAGAGGAATCAAGATAGAGTTCTTTAAGAATAGTTCTGCATGATTATCAAATGTTGGGCAGATGAAATCTGTACAGACTTGCATTGTCCTTGCTGACAGAACTATATATTCAGGTAATTCTATTTCATCATATTGTTTTTTCTGAATTTTGAAGCAACCACAACTTTCCCCAATTTTATTCCCGTAGGAGTCATGGGTCTTGGATTTTGGACATATTCCATACGTTAGTCATTATTCCCTATGATGTATCATTTTGCCCAGGTAAAGGTCATGATGAGAGTGTGAGTGATGCCTATGTATACATAATTGAATCATCTGAATAATTACAGCAAAATGACCTAAAACATCTGGAAAACATTCTGCAAAGATAATGCTTGGAATTAGTTTCTGTGGACTTTAAAAATATTATCACCTTAAATTACCCAAATATTGTAAGGATTACATTCTATATGAACATTGAAATTTAAATTAGTTATGACTAGCTTTAGCTTCACTGAGGCCTTTGTTTTCACAACTCATATTTCACATAATTACCACCAAATGGGTAAAATATTCAAAATAAATTAAATTTTATAGATGACATTCAAGAAGATGTAGTTATCAAATAATGTTGTGGGATGAGCATTTTTTTTAATAAAGCAGTAAGTTTGCCAATAAAAAGATTAATGATCTGTTCTGCCTAGCAATCCAGCTATATCAAAGTGAATTGCCGCATAGAGATTCAGTACCTTTGATTTTCTGAGACAGAATTGTCAATTACTTTGTACATTTCAGTTCATCTGAAATGGGGTATAAAAAACGGTTTTGATCGCTTGATCATAGGTTATATAAATGGTATGAGGCTTTTCAATTTTTCTCACATTAAATATCTCTCCCCCATTCATATTACTGGAGTTAAATCATTAACATTTAGAATGTGATATGGCAGAATTGTGATTCGGCTCTTTGTCATTGGTACAGAGTTATTTCCAAATATGAAGCTTTTGCATGAAACTTCATTTCATGGAAATTGACAGCTTGATCACTCTGAGATTGTAGCATTAACTTTGATGTATGTGTGATGTATTTGTGGTGGAGTGCAGAAGGGCATTTGGCAAGATGTTTTATCTTGTACAATGCATACATGCCTAGTATTTATTTTGATTTTATTTTTAAAGTAAGAAAAGTAGCATTCCATTCATTTGCAGATAGCAAATAAGATCTTTTATTGGAAATATTCATTTAGTGTTGCATTACAAATGGCACATTATTGCTTTTTGTTTTCATTGTACAAATATGGATTTTATGAAAAAGCATGGTGGCTAAGGACAAAAGCTTGTCCTATGATTTATTTAAGCAATTAACATTCTATGTTATAAACCATGTAAGAGTTTTACAGAGAACCAGGGCATTTACTATAGTTCCAAATCTACAAAAGAATGTGTTAGGACAGTATTATTACTGGAGCTACAAATCAGTTCATACTCCAAACTTGCATTTTTTTGAAGTTTTTGAATTCCAAAGGTTCCAATTCTATACACTTTAAAAGAAAAATGTTGAGGAAAATTGGGAAGGAAGGAAGGAAGGAAAGAAGGAAAGAAAGAAAGAAGGAAGGGGAGAACAGGAAGGAAATATGTTTTAACAAAAAAGTCTAGTTCTCTGACTAGAATGTGGAAACTAAAGCATGAAAATTCTTCAAATGCAGCAAAACTAGAGGATGGGGTTCCATTATATATAAAAATACCCATAGATGTTTAGAAATTCAAGTGACTACATTTAGTGTCTCTCATTTTTAGCGAGTAGAAGGCCAAATAAAGGCTATTTTGAGAAAACATGCTTTCAAAAAGCAAATTGCAGCTTTTTCAGAGGCATAACATAATAGTGATGGATGTTAATTGTACTTACTTCTGTTAGAAGACAAACTGCCAATCATGTTACTTCCAGAAAATCCTGCCTTCTTCTTGCTAACAAGTTTTAATTCAGGGAGTGAAGGCAAGCAATAGTAAATCAACTATCCTTGACTTAATAATAATCAATAGGAAGGATTTAGTAGATAAATTGGAAGCAGAAGAAATATTGGATGAAAATAATCATATAAGTTCCTGATTTAAGGGAATCACAACAGGTAATATAACTTTGTTAATCTTGATTAATATTGTTTCTCCATTTGATGATTCATGACAGCACAACAGCAGCCATAAAAATTCACTAAAAACTATGCCATGCTACTAAAAAGGCTAATTTTAGCCTTAATCAACATAAATACAATTTTCAAATAATAGGAAGTAACCATTCCAACTGAGTTCAGTGACTGATTCTTGGTTCCACCTTTTAAGAAGGATTCATAAAAACTAGAACAAGTTCAGACAATAGATATAGGGCAACACAGTGCAGCCAGCTCAGCGTCAAGTCACCTCTGCCAATTCACCACTGCCAAGTTGTCGCAGGACAATTCGCCACAGGGACAACTTGCTGGGGGTGGCTGGAAAAAGACCCTGGGCAGGCCAGCGGTGGGCAGGTGAATGGATGGGCAGAGCACAGAGTGGCAGTGGTGACTTGGGGCTTCCCACTGAATGGAGAGCTGGGTGGGTGGGCCAGCAAGCAGGTGGGCAGAGTGCAGAGTGGTGGAGGGGCATTTCCATTTTCACATCCCCTGCCATCATTGCAGGTTGTTTGGTAGCAGTGGGGATGTACAGGCCATTTGGCAGTAGCGGTGATGGGCAGGGCAGGCAGTGGGGAGGTGATGGCAACCAGGCATGTCCTATTTACACACCCAACACCACTGAATGACCCCAATACCGCCGCCACCACCAAGCAGCCTGGAGGGGGGTAGCAGCAGGGGAAGTGAAAATGGGACTTGCCTGGCCACTGCCGCCTCCCTGCCATCCACTCCGCCTACTGCTGCCACCACCAAATGGCCCAAACACTGCTGCTGCTGAGCAGTCTGATCTCCAAACAGTCCGGAGCTCTGTGCAGCAGCAGTGGTAGCGGTAGCAGCAGAGGTGTAAAAATTGGAAGCTCCCATTCCTGTCACCACTCTGCACTCTGCCCACCCACTCACTGGGTCCACCCACCCAGGTCTTCCTCCGTCTGGCCATGGTGAATTGTCACCATGGCATATTGGCCATGTTGAGTTGTTCTGCATTGACTTGGCAGCAGTGAGTTGGCAGAGGCAACTTGGTGGTGACGAACTGATGGAAGTGAGCTGACTGTGCACCAAGTTGCCCCATTATGTCAGATAATAGAAATGAGGTGATCTCAAGACTAGATAATGTTATGAAGAGAGACTGAAGAAAATGGGAAACTTTATCTTGAAAAGAGATAGCCAAGTAGGGATGATAGCACTTCTCAAATACTCATGTTATTACTTTCATTAAAATAATTAGTACTGTGATTGCTGTTTTTTAATTGTTTATGCCCTGAAGTGACCTCACAGATTTTCTCCATGACAATCTGTTCCTAACCTTAATGGTGCACTCATTGTAACTAAGTCTATCCACATTGTTTCTGGCTGTACTCTTCTCTTTCCTTCCAGCTTTCTAAGTGTTAAGAGTCGCCTCCATAGAGATAATGTCTGAAGTAGGATAGTTTTAGTCTAACCATTTGTGCTTCAAGTGAGTACTCTGGTTTGATTTATTTGATAATTCATTGTTTTGTTTTCTTGGTTGTCCATTCTCAGCAGAGGTGGGTTCCTCCCGGTTCGGACCGGTTCACCCGAACTGGTAGCGACCCGCTGGTGATGTCATGGTGACATCACAGAGCCGGTTCGGTCGGTGCCGGTCCGTGGGCGCTGCCATCTTTTTTTTGGGGGGGGGTTGAAAAAAAATGGGGTTTTTTTTTTTTTAAAAAAAGTTTTTGTGCATGCGCAGAAGCTGAGTTTCTGGCACTGTGCATGCGTCGCCATCTTGTTTTTGGCTCTTTTTTTGGAATTTTATTATTTTTTGGCACTGTGCATGCGCGCGCGTGCTTTGCGCATGCGTGGCCACGCAGCGCGGCCATGCGGCACGGGAGGAAGCGAACCAGCAGCGAGGTAAGTTAGAACCCACCCCTGATTCTCAGGAGTCTTCTCCAACACCAAAGTTCAAAGACATCAATACTGTTCCAATCTTGCTTCTTCAAAAACCAACTTTCACTTCCATAAAGTATCACAGGGAATACCATACTGCATACATTAATTCCCCCCCACCCAATTTTGTATATTTTTAATCCAATTACTGAATGGGCTATCTGACCTGCTCAGAATTACTTGTTAGTTTAAAGGACATATAAAACTAAGAAATGCATAAAATAAATATCATACAAGAGAAGGTCATTCTAGAATGCAGGACACAGAATAGTGGATCTAAATTATAGAAAGGAAGATTTGAGCAGAATACTATGGAATAGTTTCTAATAGTAAATGCAGTTATATGGCAAAGCCAATTATCCAGAAAGTTGGTAAGGTATTTTTCACTGGGTATGTTTAAGCAGAAACTAGATAATCTTTTATTGGGAATGTGGAATAAAATTAAATATCTTCATTACAGTCTTTGTTACGTTGGGTGAATGGAAGAGGCAGACAGAGTGACTTCAAAACAACAGCTCTTTATTAGTCAAGTGCTAACAATCCAGCAAAAGCCCTGTCTGACAGCCAGCCCTTTTATAGGGAGCTGCCAGACAGGCCAGCCAATCAGCAGGCAGTATTTTCCCTCCAGAATGGAGGACCTGAGCCTATGTGCTTCAGTCTGAGAATGTAACACCCCTCCCCTCCTAGTTGGGCTAACCCAACGTGTGACGTAGTCACGCAGATAGGCGGGGTGTTTAGTTGGTTTTTCTGACCTGCGCGACCGGTTCGCTCGGAGCTCGACCCCCGGCATGAGCGTCACCAGGTAAATCTTCCGGACTTGGTCGGATTGAGATTTCTCTGTTAGGAATGAGCGGTGGCTCTTTTTGGTTAGGTGTTTGCGCAGAAGCTAGTTCTGGTAGCCTAAGAGTGGATTGGCTGAGTCGGCCTCGGAGTTGGTCAATGTGCCGCCTCCAGCTTCTACCGTCCTCGAGCTCTAATTGGTAAGAGCGAGGGCCGGTGATCTCTGTAACCGTGGCAGGAACCCAGAGAGGACCCCCAGCATAGTTGTGGGCGTATACTTGATCCCCTATGCTAAAGTGTCGGAGCTGACTATGGGAGTCTACTGGGGCCTCGGCAGAGTAATTAGGGTGCAACCGATCTAGGTGGGACCATAGTTGGCGACCCATCAGAAGTTCGGATGGACTTCTGCCAGCGGTGGCGCTAGGAGTGATATGCTGCACTAATAAAAATTTATCGATACGTGTTTGCCAATCGCCTGGGACCATGTGTGAAAGGGCTTCTTTTGCAGATCTCATCATTCTCTCCACCTGGCCATTGCTCGACGGATGGAAGGGTGAGCAAAGGGCATGCCTGATCCCCTGCTCTGCTAAATAGGTTTCAAAATGTAAAGCTGTGAATTGGGGCCCGTTGTCCAAAACCAGGACATCGGGCAGGCCGTGTGTGGAGAAAAGCCTCCGTAGCACCTTGATGACCACCTCTGCCGTGGTGGTGGTCATGAGGGCTATCTCTAACCATTTCGAGTACGCGTCCACAACTACAAGGAAAGTTTGCCAGTGAGTAGGGCCAGCAAAGTCAATGTGCACCCTGGACCAGGGTGCCTTTGGCTGTTCCCACTTGTGTGCAGGTGCCTCTGGGGGAGCTGGTCTGGATTCCTGACATGGCAAGCAGGTGGCCACCCATTCCATAATATCCTGGTCCATGTTAGGCCACCAAACATAGCTCCTGGCCAAGGCCTTCATCCGGACAATTCCCGGATGGCCCACATGCAATGCTTCCAATACTGCAACACGTAGTTTCTGTGGGACCACCACTTGCTCCCCCCAGAGAAGGCAACCCCGCAATACTGACAGTTCATTCTGCTTTGTTGCAAACATTTTAAACTCAGCCCCACAGACCCCTTCGGCCACCCCCTCAACACCCAGTTTAAGACCTGGGAAATAGTTTTGTCCTTGGTGGAGTGGTGCGCAACCTCAAGTGAGGTTATTGGCCCAGAGTCCAGGCAGTCAATCAGGAGAACCGGGGCCTCCAGCATGGGGTCTTCCAGAAGCATAGGCAAGGGGCAGCGGCTGAGAGCATCAGCATGCCCCAAAGACCGTCCCGGCCAGTGGAGAAGCCGGTAGCTGTAAGCGGCCAAGAAAATGGCCCATCGAGACATTCTGGGCAAGAGGGACCCAGGTGTGGGGCGGTCGCCAGCCAGGAGGCCCAACAACGGCTTGTGGTCAGTGATCAAGTCAAATTGCCGCCCATACAAATAGTCATGAAAACGTTTGACTCCGGCCACCGCAGTCAGCGCTTCTCTGTCCAGCTGACTATAATTGCGCTCCACGGTGGACAGAGTCCTGGAATAGAAGGCAATGGGAGCCTTGGTGCCATTGGGGAGGCAATGGCTGAGGACAGCCCCCACGCCAAAAGGTGATGCATCGCAGGTCAGTACAAGCGGCAATGTCTGATTATATTGGATCAGCAGGCTGTCCGCAGAGAGTAGGCGTTTGACAGCTGCGAAGGCGGCAGCCTCAGGTCGACCCCAGGTCCATTTCGCCTTTTTTGCGAGCAGTCTATGGAGTGGCTCGGCCACCGTAGCCTTCTGTTTAAGGAAAATGCTATAGAAGTTAAGGAGCCCGAGGAATGCTTGTAGTTCAGACTGGTCCCGAGGGGTAGGGGCGTCCTGAATAGCTTTAACCTTTGAGTCTGTGGGGGTGGATCCCAGAGCCATCAATCATGTACCCTAGGAACTCTACCCTGTCCACTCCAATTTGGCATTTCCCTTTTTTGAGCCGCAGACCCTTGTCACGAATTCGGGTCAGCACTGTCCTTAAATGTTGGAATAATTGTTTCCTATCCTTGGCCGAAATAAGAATGTCGTCGAAATATGGTACGACCCCCAGAATTCCTTCTAACAGGCATTCCATGAGGCTTTGGAACAGTCCGGGGGCTACACTAACACTGAATTGAAGCCGTTTGCATTTGAACGCACCCCTGTGCGTTACGATGGTTTGTGCCTCTGCAGTAGCGCCATCTACTGGCAACTGCTGGTAGGCCTGTGCCAGATCGAGTTTAGCAAACACTTTTCCTGGGCCCAGGGAGTGTAGCAGATGCTGGACCACAGGAACTGGATAGGCGCTCTGCTGCAGTGCCTTATTAAGAGTGCACTTATAATCAGTGCAGAGACGAATTGACCCATCTGACTTGACCGGGGTCACAATAGGGGTTTCCCAGCGTGCATGATCTACAGGCTTTAGGATTCCCTGGGCAATTAGCTTGTCCAATTCCTTGTCAATTTTTAGCCGGAGGGCGAGAGGCGGCCTCCGGGGCTTGAGCGGAATTGGGGCTACGTTTGAGTCCAAATTAAACGAAATAGGGGTCCCCTTATACGTACCCAGGCTGTCACTAAAGATGTCCTCGAACTCCTTTAGCAGATCTTCCATGTCGGTATCAGGGACGGAGTTGATTCTGGTCACCCCCATGTTGAGGGCCTCAAACCACTCCAAGCCGAGCAGGCTTGGAAGGGAGCCACTGACCACAGTCAGGGTGAGAGGGCCGTTGAACGCCTTGAATTGCACCCGGAAGGTGCCGCAGCCGATGACTGGAATGCGGTTGCCCTGGTAGTCGGTCAGTCTCAATTCCTGGCGCCGCAGTTGCTGTCTCCAGATTCCCGGGATCGCTCGTTGAAGTGTGGCCCAGGAAATGATGGTGAGAGATGACCCAGTGTCAATCTCCATGGGGCACGGTGAGCCTTCAAGCAGGATGGTGACCCGTAGCTTCTTCCGGTGTGGTGTGGATGCTTGCCGGATCGTCGTTTGACAGGCATCAGTGGCATCGGCCCAGTCAGTCCTCCGTCGTGGCGGCCAACCCCCGCGTTGAGGTTGCTTTGGATAGCCGGGCTTGCTAGGTGCTCGCCGCGATGCCTGTGGAGAGGGCAGCTTGGCACGGCAGACAGATGGCCTCGCGGTATCGGCAATCGGTGCGGAGATGGTGCCCTCTGCAGCTGGCACAAGGTGGACAGCAGTTGTCAGGTGCATTTGCCGCTTCCCGCCATTTGAATCGGAGGCGGCAAACTTCCTCGTCGCTGTCAGGCGAGAAGTCTCACGCCGAAGACTCGCAATGCACGCTGACATTCTTTCGCGCGTTTCTTGGGCTGCTTGGTTGTTGTAGCACCTCACTCGACCTAGTGGATGCTTCGGACGCCCGGGCTTCGTCTAGGGTGATCTGAAGCGTGAGGGTTGTCTGCGAAAGCAGCCTCTGCTGTGGAGTAATGTCCCGAATTCCACAGATTACTCGGTCGAGCAGCAGCTCGTCCAGATCTCGTAACTCGCAGTGGGCAGCTGCTTTCCGGAGCGCGGCAACATATTCGTTGATTCCTTAAATTAAATTCGTGCCACTGCACATATTTGGAGGGTTTTGGTGCATAATGCGTTTTCAACATGCTCTGAAGTGCGGACCAGGTGACCGTCTGGACTGGTGTTGGTTCAGCTAGCGCCTGGGCAGTGTCGAAGACATCTGTCCCACAGTAGCTCAGGAACAGAGCTCTCTTGTGGCTGTCAGACAGCCCAAGGAGGTCGTTCGCTTCCATAAAGCATTCGAATCAAGTCATATAGGTGTCCCAGTGCTCTCGTGTTGGGTTGAAGTGACTCGGCGGGGTGTCGGCTGAGTTGGCGCTTTAGAAAGGCTGTTTGTCGAAGACTTGATGCCCCGGGCTGGATTGCGTGGTAGTCATTTTTGCCCGGCTTATCTGTCTTCCGATCCCACCCTCATCGCCAGTGTTACGTTGGGTGAATGGAAGAGGCAGAACAACAGCTCTTTATTAGTCAAGTGCTAACAATCCAGCAAAAGCCCTGTCTGACAGCCAGCCCTTTTATAGGGAGCTGCCAGGCAGGCCAGCCAATCAGCAGGCAGTATTTTCCCTCCAGAATGGAGGACCTGACTGAAGCCTATGTGCTTCAGTCTGAGAATGTAACAGTCTTTGACCTGTCTTTACAATAAAGAGTACCACCAGGGATGTGTAAATTTGGATTCCTGGACTGAATGAAGAGCTAGACCTAATGGCCTAAATATTTCCTGCTTATCCTGATTCTGTAATTGTTTGAACAAATTAAAGTAAAAATATATGAAGAATTTATAATTTTCTGTCACTGTGTCCTTTAAATGTAATCAGCCCAAGAAATGGAATAACATGCTGGATAAGAGAAGATAATTAGATATTCATCAAGAAATGAAATAGCAAGATGTATGAACATGATTCAACAGAACTCTTTTCGATAATGGGTCTTCTAGCCATTGTACTAAAATATCTGATATATCCATCAGTAGAAACCTGGTCTTCTATCTGCCTAGTAAGACTTCTGCTGAAACTTCTCAGTTGGTCTATTTTAATAAAGGATTGTACTACAATTTATTTAACAGGATTGCCTTCTGTTTTGTACTATTCTAATAGAAAAAAAGTTATATTCTCAAATGGGTGATCTTTTGAGATTGCTGGCCTAATTACTCAAATAGCTTTATATACAACTCTTTGAAATAATCCTGAATGTATTTGCTACTCTTGCCTTTCTTGGTCAGGGTTAATTGTTATAATAGTGAAGTAGAAAAATCATTTGGCATTCTAGTGCCCTATTTGATTCCAATGTTTCTAATGCTAATGTTTACCAATGGAAATTGAAATTGAGGCACTACAAATATCTGTGCTACTTGCAAAGATCAACTTTTAATGGGGAATAGAGTGATAGAAATGATAATCTCCAACTGAACCAAGGTGATGATACCAAACATTTATGGGTCAAATAATATTCATGTACTTCAGTTATCTACATACTGATGGTCTTAAAAATATGTACTCCTTTCACAAACATTTTTAATAAAGGGAGCAGCACTTACAATAAGCTATTAAGATGGCAAATTTATCATTTTTTTCCTGATCTCTATGATGTTATTGGTAATAGCACAAGAAATAAATAGGAGCACTTAAGAATTTCAAAGAACAGCATAATTTAGTAATACTTGTATACTGATGTAACTCCAAAGATGAATTGCCTTCCCCCCAAAATTGAAAAGCCAGTTCCTATTAGCCAGCAGGATCCATTACTTTAATTTCTTATGAATCTCAGGTGTAATGTTTCCAATCTTGAGTTCAGAGCAAAATGAATTGGGTTTCTAAATTAAACTTGAATCCAAGTCAGGATCTTCACAACTTGAAGTACATAAGACATGTATAAGAAACCATAGAAGTGCAAGTGACAGTCCATATTTGCGCATGACCCTTAAAATCTTTTTAATGTAGGTTTTAATGTGATTGTGTGGGAAAACCAAATTCATTAATTAACATACCGGGTAACTTCATTTCTCATTTTGTAGTAACCCTGTCTGCATCTTTGCCAGGCTACACAGCTCTACTAGAATTCAGTACAATACAATAACACTTTATTGATTAGTTAGTTGGCCACATAAAAGCATGAGCATCAGCCACAGTAAAGTACAATATAATGAGGTAAGGTAATATACAGTAAGATTGAATAGACTGCAGTGAGATAAAATAGAATAAAATATAGTAAGGTAAGATAAAGATAAAATAGAATACAAAGATGTATAGTAAAATGAATATTAATGTCCAAAGACAGTGTGGGTTTAGGTGAATTCATCACTTTCACATGCAATCCCAATGTGTTCTATAAAATGTGCTCGCTGTTGGACAGCCCTGACTATAAACTTAACAGTTCCAGTGACTATTTATATATTTGTGCTCTGAAGAAAATAAGATAATCTTTTATTAGAATCTCAGTATATGGTTCTGTCAAGTACTATGTATAAGCACTGAACCCTTGCTGAGGCATATCATTGAGAATTGAATGTGCATCATCTTCTGTTTCTGATGCTCCACAAACACATAAAATATGGTACTTGATGGAATTGTCCATATTTGACTATAGAATCTAGCTGGTTGAATCTTGCTCCAGTGAGGAGAATTCTATGGTATTGAGTCAAACCTATTGTCAAGTATTTTTCTGTTCGAAACTTCATTCTATTTTGGCTAGCCATTTCAACACCTGGTGTTTGGAAATAACTCAATATCAGTTTGGGAATTAACATCAAAAACCCTTTGTTTGAATATCGCCTCAGTGTAGAGTCTGACTAGGGATAAATATTATGTTGAGAAGCCAAAATATAAGATAATTTGGAGAAGTTGATTGATCATGTGACAGGTTGAAGTGTACTCATCTGTTTTTCAAGTAACATTTTTGATAGTCTATTACAGGGGTGTCAAACTCAAGGCCCGGGGGCTGGATCCAGCCCATGGAGTGCTTAGAAACAGTGAAGGACCGGCCCGCAGTGCCTATGCCAGCAAAAATGGAGCTCGTGAGGGCCATGGGTGGTCCTCCTGAGCTCCATTTTCACTGGCAGAGGGTTGCAGGAGGCCATTGCAGCCGAAAATGGAGCTCAGGAGTCCGTTTTCGCTGGCAGAGCACTCGGGCCACCATAGGCACCCCCAACATGAGTGATGTCGAGCTGGCCACGCCTACTCTGGCCATGCCCACCCCAGCCCCCCAAGGTCAAACACAACCCTGATGCGGCCCTCAATGAAATCGAGTTTGACACCCCTGGTCTATTAGGTTCCATTGAGAGGATCTTCCATCTGTAATTAAAGACTGTGATTACTGTTGTACTGTAGACAGAGTTGGTGCCCATTTCAGTTCTTATTTATTGCAATTCAACTCCCAGTTCAACAGTCAGAGTCCAGGTTGGCCCTCAATCTGAGAAAAGCTGGACCCTCTCATTCCGCCTTACCTGCCCAATTGCAAAATGAACTTACCAAGCACAAAGTTACCAGAACAGAAATAAAAGTACTTACCTTCAATCCTTTTAAGCATCCAGGTTGGGCAGGTACATAGGAGGTACTTAAGAAAGAGCCATATAATTTCAAGTGATCTCTCCTTTTTTAAACTGTAAAATGAGATCTGCATTGAGGAGACTGTCCACTGATGCTAATGGAGGTAGTATCATTTTCTTCACGTTGCATACAAAGAAAGAAAGAGGAGAGAAAGTGAGAAAGAGATGCAATCTTAGGACAACAGTGCAGTATGGTACATAGGGTTCTGCATCAACCATGTTAAGATCTTCACAAAGTGCAGAAATATAGTGGATTCCCAAATTATGTTCTATTTTAATTGTGTTTCTTTTGGGGCTATGAGAAAAGAACTTTGCCTTAATCCTTTACAATGATTTTTTCCAAATATAAATCAACTTTTACAGTGTACATATTGCAAATGGCTCTCTCTCACTCTCTCTCTATATATATAAATATAGACCTATCCTTTTTGAAGGAAACATTTGAAATGTATATATCCTGTTTTTCCCCCTTAAATTTCAAAATACTCTAAAATGTTCAAAATATGATAATTAGATTCAGTGATTTAATTCAACATGGTTGTGAAAGGAAGGGAAAATAATATTGCAGTCCTTTCAGCTGATCATTCAGCAATTGCAAATTTCATAAAAAGTCTGTCTCAGTTCTGTGCATCTGATGGGGAGCATACAAATTTATTCAATGAATAAAATGTCTTCCCAGCTGGAAGACTCTAACCAGTTACAATTGTTCTTATAGTCAAGTATTTTCTTTTTCAAGAATATTTGATATGGCTTACTTCAAAATGGCATTACAGAATTATTTCTTTCCTTTATTCCTTTTCTAACAATAATTAAATACTGTACACAATAGCAAATAGAACTTCATTAGCTAGTTGTTTTTACTAGTTTCTAGTTTCATGCAATATTACTAAACCCAATAAGAAGTATTATAACGGACATGCTAGTGAGTTTTCCTTATTGGGTTTGCTGTCTCTTGAATCTTTTCAAGCTCTTAAGTGGATGAACCATTTGAATGTAAATGGAGGGGTATTCAGATAGTGTTTCCAGCTGCTTTGCCCATAATTCTGGGGGATTCATATGAGGATCAATTGAAAAAGCCTCCATTGTAAAGCTGCTAACAGTCTGTTTCAGTATATTTTGTTATTGATCAAGTTACAATAAAATTTATTCATGGGGATTCATGATAAACAATTTCCTAAAATATTAGAAAGATACATGAAACTCTATTTCACAAAATATGGTTGAGTTATTGAGATGATATAGCATACCTAACATGGATTCTTTCTAGTAAAACAACTGGTTATGCAGCAAGCATTGAAGTTGGAAAGTCACTGCAACTCCTTTCATTTCAGAGCACAGCAGCTGATATGTGGGTTATGATCATGAATAACTAGCTATAGTCAATTATTAAGACCAATTAGGCTCAGTGGGAAACTTCTATCAGATAGTACACTAGAAGATGCCAATAGAGGCCATTCTGACAATCACTAATACCACTACTATCTCAAACCAATGAGCTAGTATATACTATATTATGCTTGGCTATACAACCAA
Organism: Thermophis baileyi; assembly: GCA_003457575.1. NCBI lineage: Eukaryota > Metazoa > Chordata > Lepidosauria > Squamata > Dipsadidae > Thermophis > Thermophis baileyi. The sequence goes on from QLTV01003401.1 coordinate 982,130, forward strand.
GAGGAACAGAAATACATAGCTCCCACCCATCCCTGAAAATGAGGCTAAAATGGAGGCTAAGATGAAGGCAACGTTAGTCATCGGGTAGAACTACAAAAGGATGTGGAGATTAAGGATAAGACTTGGCTACTGAAAAAATATAACGGCCTGCCTACATCTGAAGCCCTGGACACTGCTAAACAAAAGCTCACAGCACTTGCTACCAGGTTAAGGAAATATACTATACAATCTAGCACACATTGTGATAGTAGACAACAGTAGTGGGTTTCAATTACCTTCACTACCGGTTTGCTATTGGGAGCACGCGTGCGCGGCGCAGAGACGCAGAGACGTCCGGGCGGGTGGGCGGAGCCTCCCGCCACCGCCACTACTGGTTCGCCCGATCCAGGGCGAACCGGTAGCAACCCACCACTGGTAGACAAGGACCAGAAGACAGCAGTGGTGACAGATGTAGTAACAGCAACAGGAAAGAGTATGAGAAGCTGGAGAAGTAAAGAGGGATTAGAGAGGTTGTGGAAAGTAAATGCCAAAGCGGTGCTAGTGGTGGTAGGAGCATTCTGGGCTGTGATTCTTAAGCTGGCAGAATGGCTTCAACAGATCCCAGGAACAACATCTCTTTGCCTAGAAGAGTTAGTTCAGTTTAGCTTGAAACGGCTAAAATATTGTGTAGAACCCTCAAACTCTCAGGCTTCTGGTAGAGGGCGTGATCTTGAGGAAGACACACATCATGCCTATACAAACAGAATCAGAGCTATTGTGATTAGCAGTTATAGGCATTTAATCCTTTTTACTAGTTGGAGTTAGGATTGAATGGATCAAAATAACTCCAGTCCATGTTAATTTCATGTTCCAATTCTTTTCCATTAGCACATCAATCTATTTTTGGAAACCGCATGATAATTGATGTTTGTTAAGACAGGGTTTTGAAATTTTAATCTTGTTCTCTGTTGTTGTTCTACCTGCTAACTATTTTGTTATTAATATAGTAGACAGTTGACCGATCAATAATTTGCAAATGGAATTAGAAATTTAAACATTTTGAGCCTGTTTCTCAAGGGATGGGAAACTAATATTGTTGCAATATATTTACCAATATTCACTTGTGGGGATAATGTATGTATGTGTTTGCATCCTTTTTTAATGTCTTGTTTGGGTTTTTTGTTTGTTTCTTAAACAATTTCTTTTTTTTTTAATTTTATATTTTAACTTTTTGAATAAAAAATAAAAAGTATTTAAAAAGATAATTTTTGTGCATTTACTGACACTCATGTTTGGGCTCAACCATGCTAACCCCTAAACCTAGATTAGCAAAGCACCATTTATGGGTTCCCATAACTTGATACACTCAAATCATTTGATCGCTTAATAGTATGGTCTAGTTGACCTAATAATTAAAGGCAGTGGCATGGTTCCTATATCATTAAATCATAAAGTATTTTTAACTTAACTTCACATATTGTGCAGATTCAGCCTATTTTTAGCTGGAAATGTAATTTTAAAATTTAGAGAGGTGATACACTTAAAATGTAGCTGAGCAGCGGTGGGTTGCTCCCAGTTTGGCCCGGTTCTTAAAACCGGTAGCGGTGGTGGCGGGAGGCTCCACCTACCCACCCAGGACGCTTCTGCGCATGCGCAAAAGCATTGTGCAAGCGCACGAGCACACGCGCAAACCGGTAGCAACGGGTTTTAGAACCCACTACTGTAGCTGAGGTACAAATTAGTGTTGGAAATGAATTTGTAGTTGCAGTTCTGATAAAATCCACCCTGCCTAGAAACTATTAGCAGTGGAAAATGTTTTTTATTGGAGTAAAAGGGAGCTTCCTTCCTGATGCAAAGGTGCAGAAGTTATTCCTTGCCATTATAACAGTTTATTTTACTGTGGTCTGTATGATATATTGTGCAGAAAACCATAGGAGAGTTGGAGGGAAATGTGAAAGAAAATTGGGCCAAGGAAGGAATGTTAATGATGTATAAAATGGCTGTGTGTATTTTATATATTAGGAGTGATGAGCAACAGAAAGAGCAAGAAGAGTAATAGCTGTACCCAGGTACAATTTCATCATGAAAGTAAACATTTCAAGAAACTATCTGCTGTTGCAGTGACAACATTGCTGAACATTATCATTTAACTGAGATTCTACTCCACACTCGGGTCACATGATATAAAATGATCATTAATTTTATCAATTATTTTAATGGTAGCAACATACACCAGCTGGTCTTTAAGGAATCCTATAAATATGAATACATGTGAAAAAAACAGTATTTGCTTCCTAGTTCGTATTAAATAATGCTGAGGTAATGCACATTTTGGATTCAGTTACGTTTCCAATCACTTATAATGCACTTTTTCTTGTAATTACTGGATGATTACCATAGTTTTAACTCTGAATTAACTCAATTATTTGCTTGTTTTTAATTGGAACTCATTATAATGTATAAATGTTCTCTTTTTATATTTGTTGTAGAGTTCATTTTTATTTCCTTTGCAAGCCAAATAATCCGAACACTAACAAAATAATTGGCATATTTTTGCAAAGTAATGTGGCCAGTTGTGGAAATGAGGTATATTTGTTCTATCTGCATATAGTTTATTGATTTCACAATTCATTAATAGAGCCCATATAACCACTATGTACATATTAACAGCAGTCATTACACAGATCACAGCATCTATCATTTGAATATAAATTCAATATAATTTATATTTCTAAGGATGGAATATAAATTGCCATCCTTAGAAACAAATTATTATGGACAATTAGCAAACTCTCCTTTTATAGGTAGTCCTTGACTTATGATTACAATTGGGACTGGAACATCTATCAACTAAACAATGTGGTTGTTAAGGAGTTTGGGAAAGGAATTTCAGAATTAAGGCTACTACTAAAAAGGTCCAAAGCAGAATTTTCACCAATGCAGTCTCAGCCAATGATGGGTCATAATTTGGGACTTTCAATTATCATAAATTAGTGGCTAGAAGATAGGAAGAAGTTGAACTTTCATACATTCTTGCCCAACCAATGTAGAATGTTTGAAAATTTGTTGACTAATTCCACAGTAAACACTATAGATTTTTAAAGCTTAGTGCTTCCCTAAGATTCATTCTTAAAAAAAAGCACTCAATTCAAAGAATTGAGGCCTTTGAACTATAGTGCTGGAGAAGACTCCTGCGAGTCCCCTGGACTGCAAGGCGATCAAACCGGTCAGTCCTAGAGGAAATCAACCCTGACTGATTGGCCAGATCCTGAAGATGAAACTCAAATACTGTGGCCACCTAATGAGAAGGAAGAACTTACTGGAGAAGAGCCTAATGCTGGGAAAGATTGAGGGCAAAATAAGAAGGGGACGACAGGGAATGAGGTGGCTGGATGAAGTCACTGAAGCAGTAGGCGTGAGCTTAAATGGACTCCAGAGGATGGTAGAGAACAGGAAGGCCTGGAGGAACATTGTCCATGGGGTCGCAATGGGTCGGATACGACTTCACAACTAACAACAACAACAACAGATTCATTCAGTTCTCTGGTCATTAGAAAATTGCTCTAAAATACTGTATTGGTTTGTAGCAAGTTTGCAACACAAGTACTTGCCTTGTAAACATTGTATAGTTGTGCAGTTCTGTCAAGCATACATGAAAGTAAGTATCACTAAGTCTGGTAGGACTTATCTCAGTAGAAATGTCTTGAATTTGGTTGCATCTTCCCTTGACTTTTCCATTCATTGAAAAATCTACAAAAGATCAGAGCTACTCAAAATTCAAACATTGCACAGTTCTCCTTGATAAATGCAAAGAGAAAGCAACACAAAAAAGCAAAGTCACTTTCAATTATTCCATGAGTTTTCATGTTTCTCCAATTTTAATATCCACTGATCTGGATAATTAGAGACTTGAATGTCTTTCCTACAAAAGCTGTCCTATCTAGTCAGTCACACTTGAATACAAAAGTATCTTAATCTCATGGAATAATCCAGTTGCACATGGACAAAATATAACAGGCAAACTGCTCTTGTTGAAAAAGCAGAACTATACTTGTAGAACATTCTCTATGGCTCAGTGGGCTCCTTTCATCCATCTAAGAGTTTATTTCTTGGTTATAACTTCTTTGCCTTTCTAATCTCATTCTCTGTTTTTATATCCACAACTTCACCCTTGGTCTGTTCTTTTCTCTAGGTCATATCACTTTGGCTGATATTTCTTTTTTTAATATGCTTCTTCATGCATGCATACATACATTGCATGCACATCTACAAGTATTCCTGGCAAATGGGAAACATAAGGATTGTTTGCAAATACTGTAGACTACAATCTATAAAATAGATTCTGCAGCGTCCTTTAATAAAGGAAAAAATGGATATTGTAAAGGACAAACTGAAAGCATTTGGAACCTCTATTCTGAAGACTAGATACAGAGTTAACAAATTCATTTTTCCACTTTTATGGCCCATTAAGATCATTCTACTGAATTCTACTGGTAGGTTGCTGAACAAAGTGATGTTTCCAACTGGTTTTTGATGGAAAAGCAAGAAAAACTGATAAATGTTAAGTCATTGGTTTATGTAATTAAGAAAGTTTTAATTATCCTTTCCACAAAATTAACATTCCCAGCCCTAATTTAATAATATAATACCACTTCCACTCTTGCCATTGTCCATATTTATTATTATTTTCAAAAGAGGTGTGTCTTTTAGCTGCCCTAAATTACCTATTTGTGATTTAGAGGAAGAGGAAAAACAGAGGCAAGGCAGATACCGTTCTTAAAGCAGAGATTCACCAAGCACTATATGGCCTGATTTGTCATAATCACTTCAAAATCTCTCATAGCCACAATCTATTCTGTTTCTTTCCCACTTTCAGCCATGACAATGATCATAGACCACAATGTATCATGATACACTATATCTATTACCCAAAGATGATATACTGTAAGTGTTGTAACAAAACTGAATTACTAGAAATATTAGAAAACTCTGAAAACATGTGAAAGCCGGATTCAATATAATTCAGAAATAGTATTTTGAATACTATAAACGCAGCATTTAGGAGGTGGATCTAAATGTGGATTTAGAATGAAGAATAAAAGGATCAATGATTTGATACTGTAATATAAAATAAAAAATTATTGTAATTTCTGACTACATTACTGCAGTCAGATTGTCTAAAGAAGGCGTGCTGTCAAAAGACAATTTAGTCAAATATTTTTGGATCAACAGTTATGAGGGGTATCCAGATGGGTGATGATGCTCCAGGATTTGACCATATTTCCGGCCAACATTTAAATTGGCCAATTTAAAAGTATACTCATGGGTGGTGAGTCAGTAGTTAGAAAGTCATCTGTGTTTATCTAAAGCTCTAAATCTTTGGATGCTACATGAGATAAAATCCTTTTTAACACATTCAGATTAAAGAATACACAGATCATGAATTTTAATTACATAAAGCTGAATGACCTAGAATACTAATGGCAGCAGTATCTTATTCCTAGCTGCCATGTTTGCCCATGTAGCCTTTCCCAAAATAAATAACTGCCCATGAAAGTGCTATGGCGATGGCCAAAAAAATAAAATATAGAATATGTGTATGTGTATGTATTAATCATGGAATAGATCAACAACAGTGTTTTACACCACTTTGGTTCTGTCTATTTGACTGAACTATTTGGAGAAATGGAATTGATTTATAACTCTGCTCCAGTTAATTGGAAACTAGTGAAGCTTATATTTTCCTTCGAATTGTTGGATGCAATTGACTCTTCAGCCTCTTATGGCTACGTAAAAACAGGGGGACAATAGGTCTGTGATGAAGGGAAAACACCAGCATCCTTATGAATAAGCCACAGCTCCAGGCTATAAGTGCCTGCAGACTCAGTGCTTGTTAAACATAAAGACTGCTCTGAAGAAAGAGTAGGTTTGTAGATTGGAGAAGAAGGTTGAGGGGAAATGCCAGAAGATGACAAAGAGAAGCCTGTGGAGGAAGCAACTGCTGGAATGATTCTTATCAGGCTTGTATAAAGAGACTCATCAATCTTATGCTGCCTAGCTGGAACTTAACACATTACCCAGGCTGGTGCTGGTTCTTCATACTAGAAAGCAGAGGTGGGTTCCAGCAGGTTCTGACCAGTTCTGGAGAACCGGTAGCGAAAATTTTGAGTAGTTCGGAGAACCGGTAAATACCACCTCTGACTGGCCCTGCCCCCATCTATTCTCTGCCTCCTGAGTCCCAGCTGATCGGGAGGAAATGGGGATTTTGCAGTAACCTTCCCTTGGAGTGGGGAGGGAATGGAGTTTTTGCAGTATCCTTCCCCTGCCACGCCCACCGAGCCACTCCCACAGAACCTGTAGTAAAAATTTTTGAATCCCACCACTGCTAGAAAGCCTTACTTCAAGGAAAGGAAGGAGCTAGAGAGACAGCTCAAGGAAGGAATTGCCTATACGCTTGCTGCTAAGGTTGGAACCCACATTCAGACTGTTGGTGCAAGAGGAGAACAAGCTTCAAACTGTTGTTGCCAAACCTGATTACTTCCTTGGTGTGGTATTTTATTTTAAGAACTACTTTAGACTACTGAGATTCCAAAGAGTCTGCTTCTATTGACAACCGCAATACCTGAATGCTCAAGGGTCTGGGCAGAATAAACTTCAGCAGGATTTCTACATTGTTGGAGAGAAATTAAGGATTTAATCTGTGCTCTCTTCACTTATTAGTTTGCTTAGCATCTGTGGAGGGCGATCAAAAAAATTAAAATGATAGTGGGATTATACGATCAAGGTCTCTATTTTTACATGTGCACTTAGAAGAGGTTTTATTTTTTTAATCCTCATTTTTCCTTTTACTTTGTCTATGATATTATTGACATCACTTCTGCCTTCCTTCCCAGCATACAATGCAGAGAATGCATTTTCCTCCTGCTAAGATGGGGCTATCTAAGTTGTAGGATTTGACTATCTTCTAATTAATTTCCGGTAAATATCAACAATATAACAAAATCTTTGTTACAGTGACAAAATCTCCTTCACTAACCTTGTTCAGATTAAATTCCTGCTTTCAGGAATGGTGACATGTACACAGAATGCTTCATTGATGCTATTCTGCAGAACTTGAGACAATTTGTTTTTCTCACTGATGAAAACTTTTGCTTTCATCTGGCTTGAGGCTCAAGTTAACCATTACACTGTTTCCCAATAAATTAAGGTTCCTGTTCTTGCAGCTTGTCTCTTTCTATGATTGATAGATTATGTGCCATCAAGTCAGCATCAACTCTTAGTAACCATTTAGACCTTTTTCATGATGAGCCGTCTACCACTGGCCTATCGGGTCTTCCAATAGTGCACTCTTGTAGTGAACTTGAATCCTCTTCTACCAGTAGCAACTGGTTATCTTTTAATTTTGTCTTGAGTGAAAACTCTGGACTGATTTATTTTAGATACATTTGTGTGTGCAGTGGGGGAGAGCTGTTGTATGTTCATGGTATAGAAAATAGAGATGCTAGTAGTATAATGCCTTTACATAAACCAATGGTAGATTGCATGTTGAATATTGTGTGCAATTGCCACAGATGGCTACATTTCAATGCAGAGGGCCTTGTCCACTTCATCAGGAGTCATACAAACTCAGGCCAGATAACAAAAGATTTTGCTCCAGGCACCTCATTTGGACTTGCCCGGTCAGAGTCCAACTCTGCATGAATCAGAACAATTTTATCTGGCAGATAGCATAAATACTTTCCCCTGCAATCCTATGGGTGGTCTCATACCCATCCTTTCATAGCAGGGTAAACAGGGTCTCCAAGTGGCAATTAGAAGGATGGAATAATGGCAGAGAAATAATGACATTTCACTGCCTTTATCACCATGATGTAGAATATGGGCTTCAGAGGTGGGATTCAGCAGGTTCTGACCAGTTCTGGAGAACCGGTAGCAGAAATTTTGAGTAGTTCGGAGAACCAGTAAATACCACCTCTGACTGGCTCCGCCCCCATCTATTCTCTGCCTCCCGAATCCCAGCTGATCTGGAGGAAATGGAGATTTTACAGTATCCTTCCCCTGGAGTGGGGTGGGAATGGAGATTTTACAGTATCCTTCTCCTGCCATGCCCACCAAGCCACGCCCACCAAGCCACACCACGCCCACCAAGCCACGCCCACAGAACCGGGAGTAAAAAAAATTGAATCCCACCACTGATGGGCTCTTATTTTCTTCAGTCAGATTCATATATTTATTTTTCTCCAACATCATTCTAGGCATCATTTGTCTCCTGGAACTTCTCAGAAAACCAGAATACATCCTGGAACCAATGCATAGCAGCAATATGTTCCGAGGCCTCAATCACTCACCTCTTCCAGACTGCAACCAAGGCCTTAGCTGAGCTGCCCACCAAAATGTCCTTCTGGAACTGATCAGGATCCATCATTCACTTGGGATGGGTTGATGAAACAGTGATCTCTCTGTGGCATCTTATTGACGGTAACATCCTCCAACACCAGAATATGTTGGAACTGCCCTGAACAAAAAACAGATTTAATGCACTATCCCTAGTATGGGGCAGGCCCTCTATTACCTGGGGCAGATTCATGGTTGCTGTTGAAGCCATTGGCTCCTATGCCACACCAAATTCAATGCCTCCATGAGGCAGGTAAAAGTCCCCCAAGGACCATATGTCTTAGGTCTCCACCACTAACTCATCAATGGAATCCAGCAGCAGAATGATACTGCATGGTAGGGAGGGCAGTAAAGCAGCAGCAATCCTAGCTGTTTCAACCAGAGGGTCTCAAATCTATTATCTATGGAGCAGAGCCTCTGAGAGGCCTCATTAATAACAATATCCACCCCATCTGCCTCCCCTTGGCAGACACAGAACCTAATACCCAGTAGGCAGATTTCTGAGAAAGGAACAGCCTCCTCTTTTTTTTTTTTAAATAAAAAGTTTTTATTTTTTTCCAACAAACAATACATCATCAATCACAGTGTGTCATCTGGGTACAACATTTCAAATCAACATCTTTTCTTTTACCACTATTTTCTTAATATATAAACAACTCTACTTTTACAATTCAATTAAACTTATCCTCTATCAAAACCTTTCCCTTTCATTTTATTTAACTCCATATCTCTTTTCATTTATATTCATTTTCTATCCAATTATAAAAACGCTCCCATACATCATCATACTCTGATTCTTCTTTCCCTTTAATTGCCATTGTTAATCTGTTCATTTCTGCACATTTTCTTGATGATCTCTCCTTTTGTAGGGATTT
>QLTV01003401.1:992330-1003762 GCA_003457575.1 Thermophis baileyi
TCTTTGCCCATGCTATCATTGTTTCTTTCACTTGCTCTTCTTCTAATTTAATGCTAAGTAAATAACTATACAATTTTTTAATCATTCTGTCTTCTGTTGGAATAGCCTCCTCTGAAGCCTTTGGAGAATCCCTGTACTTTTATTCACATTTCCTATCTATCTTCCCTTACATAACTTCTCAGATTTTTCATAAACTATCAGACAGATACTGAATACCTGAACTCAAAAACATGATTTCTATGTTTTCTATCTAACTTTTCTATATACTTCGAATTTATGTGTTGTTGTTTTTTATGGTTGGAAGAAATGATCTCTCCATCAGTTTCCTCTATTTCATTTCCCCCACATTTTGGCTTTTCTAACACTGCTATTTGCAATATGAACTGGGGATGAAAGATTAAATGCCTCTGAATAGAAAGCATTGATTGTAATAACTATATTTATTAGTGATTGGAAACCTCTTATAGACTTTTTGCTAAAAAAAAAAGAAAAAATGAAATTGTGATTTATGGGTTTTGATTGTTAGAAAGTGTAGATATGGAAAGAAGGAAATTATTTTGTAATCAGGGTAAAATAATTTGTAACTGCAGTTAAGATTGGAAGCCATTTTAATAACTTTTCTTTTTTTCTTTTCTTTCTTTCTTTGCACTTTTTTCACTTAATACTTTCCTTTCTTTTTTATTTCAAAACTAAAAACTATATTTTTATTATTTTAAAATTTTATTTTGTTATCCCCATACATATAGTATACATAAAGAGATGGGAAGGGGAAAGAGATAGAGAGAAATCATTGATTCTATGCAGCATATACATGTAAACAAGCTTCTCTGGAAGTTGGTTTCACAGCCCTAAACATATATGGGACATGTTCCTCATGGGGTAAGATCATAAATGCAGGCAATTGGTACAGACAGCTGCTGTTTCTAAAGAGAAAATCAGGGATAGTAATTTCATCTGTTGATTTAACTTAAATATACACATCTAAAATTTCCTCTTTTATAGAAGGAACATGGAAGATGAAAGAGAAATAAAAAATCTGTTGCGTTTGTAAGCCGAAGGGGATTCAGATAGTTTCAAAGTGGTCTCAGCTGAATCATAGCTTTCTCCTTAATAGTTGTATATTAGCTCTCACTTGTACAATTGCAGAGATTTAAAGTTTGATACTGAATACAGAATTCAATATTTTTACAATCCTGACTTGAAAATAAGTAAAAGAATGTTTACTAAAAATTTTAACCACTAGTTGAAGCTATGGACAAATCCTTCTGTTATGTACTGACAGTTCATACATGGTTTCACCCAGGTCCAGCATTTGAGTGGGAGAATGCTCAAATGCTATTGGTTGTTGTATCTGACAGCTCCCTATAAAAGGGCTAGCTGTCAGACTGCTAGTTGCTGGTTGTCTTGAGCTATTTTGAAGTCTGTCTCCTGTCATCATTCCCACTACTTAACAGTGGCGACAAGGGCTTGGGACTAGGAGAACGAAGACTATCTACTTGAGCACCGCAACCAGCCAGGCAGTTTTCCAGAGGCACCTCTGCCACCTTGATGGAAATGTCTGCCTTCCACCTGCCAGCACCTTTCAACCCAGCCAAAGAGAAGTGGGACTCGTATATGAGGCGTTTCGAATGCTTCCTGGAAGCAAATGATCTGTTGGGTCTGACTGATAACAGAAAGAGAGCTTTGTTCCTAAGTCTCTGCAGCCCCAAGGTGTTTGACACCATGGAGTCGCTGTCAGACCCAACTCTGGTGCACACCGTGCCATGGCAGGTCCTGCAGGCGACTTTAAAAACGCACTACGCTCCCACTCCGTCTAAGGTTGTCCGGTGCTACGATTTTCGGCAGGACCCCTCCCTCAAAACTGGGTGTGGAGGGGATGGCCGAAGGACCCAGTCAAGCCAGACCTCAAGCCCTATGCACAGCAACAGCCTGAACTGTTCGAGCAAGGGGGCTGCCTCCTCTGGGGCGACCGAGTGGTCATTCCGCCCAGCCTGCGAGCTGGAATTCTAAGGACATTACATGACGGCCATCCAGGGATTGTCCGGATGAAGGCCTTGGCTAGGAGCTATGTGTGGTGGCCTAATATGGACGCTGAGATTCAGAATTGGGTTGAATTATACAAACCATGCCAGGAGTCTAGGCCAGCTCCCCCTAGGGCCCCTGTACATGACTGGGAATGTCCAAAAGCCCCTTGGTCTCGACTGCATGTCGATTTTGCAGGTCCCTTTCATGGGCAAATGTTTATGATCTTAGTAGATGCCTACTTGAAATGGATCGAGATTTTCCTCATGGGCTCGACCACTGCCGAGGCCATAATCAAGGTCCTCAGGCACCTATTCACCACTCACGGGCTACCAGATGTCCTGGTATCAGATAATGGGCCCCAATTTACCACTACCCAATTCGAGGGGTTCCTAGCAGAATTGGGGGTCTGCCATGCCCTATCCTCACTGTTCCATCTGGCTACGAATGGCCTGGTGGAACGCTTCATACTGTCAGCAAAGGAGGCCTTAGGAAGGCTAGGCCCCGGGGACTGGCAGGCCAGGGTGGACAAGTTTCTTTTAACCCAACATATTACGCCCAGTACTACCACAGGCCGCAGCCCGGCCGAACTCCTCATGGGCCGCAGGCTCTGATTTGTATTAGACCGCCTGCACCCAAACTACACAACAAAAGAGAAAAACGAACAAACCCAGACCACCAGATCCTTCTCAAAAGGAGACACAGTATTTACCTGCAACTACGCCGAGGGGTCCCTGTGGCTACCTGGGGAGATCGAAAAAATATTGGGTCCAATGTCCTATGAAATCCAGCTAAACGACGGCTGGCTTTGGAAACAGCACATTGACCAACTGAGAAAGCGAGTTAAGGGGGAATTGCAAAAACTGCAAAGTGTAAATAATTATACTCCTTCCCTAGCTGACTCAAGCCCGTTGGAGCCGGAAGACCTACCAGAGGAACCAGGAGTCCAGCGGTGAGATTCCAACGAACCGGTTCCAACATCCACGGAGGCCACGACCGGAAAGTTCCAGAGCTTCCATGCTCAGACCCAGGAGCAGCAGCAGACCTGTCCGCTCAGGCTGCTGCCTCACCCACAACTGAGCTGCGCAGGTCAGGGAGGGTTCCTAAACGCCCCGCCTACCTGCGTGACTACGTGTGCCGCATGGATTGTTCCATCCAGGAAGGGAGGGGTGTTATGTACTGACAGTTCATACATGGTTTCACCCAGGTCCAGCGTTTGAGCGGGAGAATGCTCAAACACTATTGGTTGTTGTATCTGACAGCTCCCTATAAAAGGGCTAGCTGTCAGACTGCTAGTTGCTGGTTGTCTTGAGCAGTTGCTGAATAAAGAGCTATTCTGAAGTCTGTCTCCTGTCATCATTCCCACTATTTAACACCTTCTTCCCCCAATATGAGAAGGTTCACTAGGCACCTTCACTTGTAGCTCATTGTCCAGCCAAGAACCCAAGGGTGGCTTCAGTGTTATACTCTGACAGTGGTTTTTATTCCTTATTTCTCCAGGATGCTATGTGCAGACAATAAAGGGTGTGCCAATGTCCCTGGGGGAGGCAGCCTGAAATGACATATTCTATGTTGCAAACTTGCACCTTCTATTTCTTCTCCTAGTTTCCACTGGGAGTTTCCACTTCTTCTAACAAATAAGGTAAAGGTAAAGGACTAGCACGTGTGCTAGTCATTTCTGGTTCTAGGGGTGGTGCTCATCTCCGTTTCTAAGCCGAAGAGCCAGTGCTGTCCAAAGACGTTCTCTGTGGTCATGTGGCCGGCATGACTCAATGCCAAAGGCTCATGGAGTGCTGTTACCTTCTCACCAAAGTGGTCCCTATTTTTCTACTTGCATTTTTTACGTGCTTTCGAACTGCTAGGTTGGCAGAAGCTGGGACAAGTAACGGGAGCCCACCCTGTTACGCGGTGCTAGGGATTCGAACTGTTGAACTGCCGACCTCCTGATCAACAAACTCAGCGTCTTAGCCACTGACCCACCGTGTCCCCATTTCTATCAAATACCTGACTTATTCTCTCTCCTTTCTATTCTTTTTTGGCTATGAGGGAGGCCACAATTCCACTTCCACAGTTCCTTTTTTTAATGGGTTCATTGACTGGTCAGTTGGTCAGCCTAGATAATGACATTGAATCACCCCATCCCTTGGCTTAACTATAAGGACTTTTTACTGGTATCTCAGAGCTACGGTGGTGCAGTGGTTAGTCCCTATGGTGCAGTACTGCAGGCTACTTCTGCTGATCACCAGCTGCCAGCAGTTTGGCAGATCGAATCTCACCAGGGTCAAGGTTGACTCAGCCTTCCATCCTTCTGAGGTGGGTAAAATGAGGACCCCGATTGTTGGGGGCAATATGCTGACTCTGTAAACCGCTTAGAGAGGGCTGTAAAGCACTGTGAAGCGGTATATAAGTCTAAGTGCTATTGCTATCTCTATATGTTTTCCAGGTAAGAAATCCCTTTCCCAGTGGTCTGTGCTCCCAGAGACCCTGGTTGTTCATTTGCTCTCTTCACACTGCTAAAACCCTTTTTCAAATTCTAGCTCTTCTACAGCATTTATCTGGCAGCTCCACAAATCTAGAGAACTGTTACACAGCAGACAAAAGAATTTTTAAAAAACCCTCAAAGCTAATAGCTGCCACAAAATGTAACCGATAGTTTCAAGAAATTAAAACGAAAAGTTCAGTCAGCCAATGGTATGAAGAGAAAGAAGAGAGGGAATGCAGTGCATGTTGTAACCAGAATATTGCACATGCTGGGGGAAGAGCATTTCACAGATAGATTATGCTGATGGGGTTAAACTTTCAGCCATGGGAACCACCAATCAGGGCTCTTAGAATGTTGCAAGTTAATGCTGTATGGACAACAGCACAGTATAGATCACTGTCAGAGATGCAGTAAAGGCATGCAGTTGGGGCAATGAGATTTATGGCAGACGTTTTTCATCCAGCACCAGGACTAGGAAAAACATGGCAAAGCCGCTATATACGTGATGGTGAACCTATGGCACGCGTGCCACAGGTGGCAGGCAGCGCCCTCTCTGTGGGCACGCGAGCCATCGCTCCAGTTCAGTTCTGCCATGCATGCGCATGTGCCTCCCACCAGCCAGCTGTTCATTGGGTCTCTGCCGCGCATGCACGGGGTGGGGGCATGTGTGGGGGGCATGCGCACATGCACAGGGGAGGTGGGGCACGGGGGTGCACACGCATGCATGGAGGTTGGGTGCATGTGGGGTGCATGCACATGCATGGGGGCAGGGTGCGTGGGGCAGGGTGCGTGGGGGCACACGCACATGCACAGGGGGTGGGGGCATGTGGGGGGCACACGCATGCGCGGGGAGGGCAGAGTGCATGCAGGGATCATGCACGCATGTGGGGGTGCATGCAGGGTGCATGCATGCAGGGGTGGGGTGCATGCATGGGGGTAACACACACATTGCATTTTGGGGGTTCGGGCATGCACATGCGCATTCACACATGGGTGCATGCTTTGGGCACTCGGTCCGGAAAAGGTTTGCCATCACTGCACTATATGGATATGGCCCATGATTCTCAAAGTTAGAGTGTAAAAAATGGTGGGGAGAATCATTTAAGAAAACTGATCCATATGCAGAACTCTGAACATTGAGATACAATTATCATCTTGAAAAAGTGTACAGTATTACAGAAAATAATACACAAAAATATATATAGTAAGGAAAATATACATAGAATGCTGAGGATCTGTTATGGAAATCAGTAATTTTTAATTTTAATTTTAATGTTTTTCCATCTTTGGGGCACTCAATAGGAATGATTGGAATATTTGAAATGAAGTCATAATTTATTGAGTAAAATGCTAAAGAATTCCATATCGCAACATTTTATGACAGCTTTTATTGGTAAGCAACAAAATTCAAAATATAAATGCCCCTTTGAGATGTTTTCCAAAAATCTTTTTTATGTACATCAAATTCATATTTCTTTTTATGAATACAATGCTCAACTCAGCTGAGAAAAATTCAGAAAACCTTGTAAGAGGTGCTTCCTTTTATCTGTTAAAGTTCTGCATCCACGTGGAATTAGTAGATTAAAATACTGTACATGTTTTTGCTTCAGATCACATTAGGAAAAGATGTGACAACGATTAGTCCAGTATTCACATCATATTATGTGATAACAATAATGTTGATGCAATAAAGAATACAGTTGCATCAATAGAGGTGTTTTTAAAAAACAATTGTACACCGTCCTTTAATATTACAACTAGCAATATTCTAGTCTTCATACTCTTCGTTTGTATCATTGACAAAAACTTGACCTTGGTCAAAATACACAGATTGGGCAATTGGTGAAACATGGAGTTGTTTGAATAGTTAATGTTACATTCATTCCTGTAAAAATCCCTGAACTGTCACACACACAAAATTTTATAAGCCAAGAAATACATATACCAACACTTCTACTTTTATGGTTTTGGAAACCATTAAATGACTGAAAAAAAAACTGAAATGCAGCCAAATAGTTATGAAAAGGGGACTCTGTGTCTTTAAGCTAGAGAGAAAAATAAAACCCAATCATTCCAAATGTATTGCTTTAGTCATCTGGTTTCATTCTATTAATGACCTTTAACATCTGCAAAAATATTGTGAGAAGCTAATTTTGTTTGTACTGAGGTGGTGCAGAACAGTTTCTGGCTGTCAGTCTAGGATGTGCTAGAAAATAAAATTGTCTTTCAGGGAATCTGACAAAAAAACCTACTGTAAAGGTTTAATTTATTTACAACAGGCTGAAATGAAAAAAGATTTTTCAGCATTCTAATATTAAACACTCCCCGTGAATAGTATTTATACATTTATATACTTTAAAACCTAAAACGTCCAAGAAAACTGACGAATTAAGGAACATAGTTTGCATTTTGTGATGTTCTACAGAAATTTTAAATTATAAAACTAAGCATTTTTGCAACTGTTCTTCAGATATATTGTGTGAAACATTTTTTAAAAGTAAGTCATTATATTTCATTGACTGGAAGATGCTTTCTTCCTACCCTTATTGTGATATTTAGTGTAATATCATTCCTTCGCCAAACATGAAGACATACATAAACAAAGCAAGTAGCTTACATTTCTGTTTTGCTCTCTAAATCATAACATTTCTACAGTATATCTGTTTTAGAGGGCTCAGATTGTGTCAAATGTCCTCTTGGAAAAGCTCTTGTTGACTTTCATGGAATTTACTTCAAGGTAAAGATGTATACGGTTACAGTCACAGGGGATGCTCAGATGCAGTAGATCAGGGGTGTCAAAGTCATGTCATCATGGTGGCATCACATGATGTATCGCGACTTTTTCCCCTTCGCTAAACCGGGTGTGGGCATGGCCAGCACGTGACGCATCGGGCCGCGGGCCGCGAGTTTGACAGCTCTGCAGTAGATCGTCACTGTTCTTCCATAATGTCACTGGGAATCAATTGGCAAATGCCACAGGGTTTTATCTTTTTTAATGAAACAACAAGGTGTTAAACTTTTCAGAGACTAAAAGAGAATATGAAGACCAGGCTAAAAGCTAAATTAAAACTAATTTATAGTTATGCTTAAGAACCTATACATAAAATGTCCACATCTGAGGAATTATGAGACTTGCTTGAAACCAATTAGGGACATAACTAAATAAACAATATTCTGAAGAGTGAGCTGCAGGCCCCACTGAGAGAGGATTGAATAGAAAAAGACAGATGGTCATAACATCTTTAATCTCCACTGCAGAAAAATCTAATTGTATTCAGGACCAAGAGCAAATATTCTTGATGATTCCATTATCTTTTGAAGTATTCATGAGTTTAAGGACCTCTGAGTTACTGAAAACATGTTCATTAACAAGCATTTGTATCTGCTTTTCTTCCTGTCCTTTGAAAGTTACTGTGCATAAGCCTAAGTTATGGTTCTAGCATTTTTTTCCCCTTATTTCTTTTAAATCATTTGAAAACTCATTAAAAGACTGTCTACTGTCGACCTCACCCCATTCCTAAGAGGTCTGTAAGGGGCGTGCATAAGCGCACCAACGTGCCTACCGTCCCTGTCCTACTGTCCCCATTTATTCGTATCATTTCATGTATTCATAATCATGTTTATACTTATATCTGTTATCTTATACATGCTTGACAAACAAATAAAATAAATAAATAAATAAAATAAAAAAAGAATAGAATCTGACATCAAGCTTTACTTAAACAAAGTTATAATCATTCCTGGGAAACAGAAGGCTGCTACTGCCAGTTATAAATTGTGGTAGGTCTTTGGATGTCCTAGTATTTGTATCTTAATTCTGCCTATGCAGTATAGCACACTAACTAGTAATTGCTCTAAAACAATTTTAATCACCCTTTGTTGAATTGTGATCATTGTTTCATCAGCAGTGATATTTAGGGATGGGGATGGGGACAGGGTCAGGTTACTATCTTAAAACCCAACTTCAGTCCTTTCTCATACAGATTTAGACCAGCAAGTTCTTTCAGAAGCTCTTCAGGCTCCTCTCCCTCCAGTATCTAGTCCTGGGTTTGAGAAACTTATGAAGGTAATTTCCCTGTCATTGATTCCCAGCTGTTTATTTTTTAAATCCTATCCAAAGTCCCTTCAACAAACCCTGCTGAACAACTGTTCCCCCTAGCAAGGGATACTAAGGGATATCCTCACCATCACCATACCCAATCCAATAAATCCTAAGGCATTTCGTTTACTTTGGTGTATGCAGTGCCATAGTTAAAGAGCAGCCCCAGTTAACCTACAGATCTATAACTACGTTTACACAAATTCACAAATTAATAAATGCACTAATTACATATATGCACAATCATTGAATTCTTGGTGAATAGAGCCTTGGATATTATCTCCCTTGCCCATCTTAACAGTTCTCTTCAAGGGACCCTACATTTTCAAAAACATAATATATAGCTAGCCCTTGTTTATAGATAGCCCTTGTTTAACTACCACAATTAGTATCAGCAACTCCATCACTAAGTGAAACAGTTGCTAAGTGGGAAATCACATGACTACAATTGTGCTTTTCTTTTTCCTACACCTCTGCCTTTGGAATGCTCATCCCAGCAGTGAAATAATTAGTAAGAAAGGAATAAATGTTTGTATTTATATTAATTGGAGAGAAAGGGATTACAAGAGAGTAAGCAGGCATACAGTGAAAGTAAGCAAGCACATAGTAGGAAATACCTATTGAAAGCAATGTGCTGGCACAAACAGCTGGTATGTTCCCTATTGTGTGCCTTCTTGCTGTTTTGCAATCCCTCTGCAAGGATGGGAAGGGAAAAAAGCAACAGGTTGGACACAGGACAATGTATATTGACTGTATTCTGTGGTAATTCATCATAAAGTTAGTTTTAGCACTCTCATAATTTGAAAGTTACTGAACAAGGCAGTTGGTAAGTGAGTACTATCTGTATCCACCTCTTCCCTTGGCAGGGGTGCTTAGTAACAACTGCCTTGTAAATTTCTACATCATGACCTCTTCCTGCTGATCCCAATCCAAACACAGTTTGGCTGATTAGATCTTTCAGTCACTATTCTCCTACTCTTGGTTTCAGCCCTATTCTTTGTCTCTTAGGTTTCCTTCTGTCTTCTTCAGCTGCCTGATTAATGAGTAATCTTTCTGTCAAGTCCTTTCTTTCAAGTATCACTAACATGTTTATTTTCTCAGGTCACTTTTCTATGTGAATTAGTTCGTTTTCTGTTTTGTGGCTATTTTTTTCAGATTTGGTCTCTGGGCCAACCAGAATTCCAAGTCTGTCCTTGGTTTCTTGGTCTGCAAATGTGTCTTTGCACCCACAACTCCACACCCATCATATTTTCCAATCCCCTCTTTTCATTTCTGGATGGTCTCCCCACCATCAACAGCAGCACCTTCTTTTTTACTACAAAAAAGCCCTTTATTCCATCTTATGACCTAATTACAGTATATAAACACAGGGGGGGGGACAGGAGGAAGTAGAAAAATACTATGGTAAGAAGTTCTACTTAAAGCAGATATTATGAAACCTCTCTGAATTTCTTAATGAAATGATATTCAGCCTTTATAAAACAAGTAAGATAAAACCCTGATAAAGGCTTGACTTAGCTAAATATACATATGCTTATTTTATCAACAGTTTTATAAGGTAAAGGTTCCCCTCGCACATATGTGCTAGTCATTCCTGACTCTAGGGGGCGGTGCTCATCTCTGTTTCAAAGCCGAAGAGCCAGCACTGTCCGAAGACGTCTCCGTGGTCATGTGGCCGGCATGACTAAATGCCGAAGGCGCACGGAACGCTGTTACCTTCCCATCAAAGGTGGTCCCTATTTTTCTACTTGCATTTTTACATGCTTTCGAACTGCTAGGTTGGCAGAAGCTGGGACAAGTAACGGGAGCTCACTCCGTTACGCGGCCCTAGGGATTCGAACCGCTGAACCGCCGACCTTTCTGATCGGCAAGCTCAGCGTCTTAGCCACTGAGCCGCCGCGTCCCTTAACAGTTTTATAGCAACTGTTTATTTTATCAACAGTTGCATCACCAAGGAATAACTTTTCATAATTTTGAAAAGATATCTCTTTGGAGACAAATCATATCAAGTATGAACGGTACTGGAGGAAGAGCTTCTCCTGATCATAAAGCACAGGCAGACTGTCTTAGTAGAGATACTTTTTCATATCAGTGTATCCCAAAATATGGCTTTAAAACCAAGTACTTACAGTTTGAATTGAGGTGAAAACAAATAACAAGCGTGTTTCTTTTAGAATGAATGCAAATGTGAATCCACCTGGATGTACTGGTTGTAATCCTGATGGCTACAATCAGCTAGTTAACACTTTTCCTTCATCTTCCTAAAGCAGTACTCCAAGTGGGAGGTAACAAAAATATGAACAATACTAGTCAGATTATTTTTAACTCACAAATAACTGCAGCTAACAAAGCAAAATTTATTGTTAA
Source organism: Thermophis baileyi (assembly GCA_003457575.1). NCBI lineage: Eukaryota > Metazoa > Chordata > Lepidosauria > Squamata > Dipsadidae > Thermophis > Thermophis baileyi. The sequence goes on from QLTV01003401.1 coordinate 1,003,301, forward strand.
GACCTCTCTTAGTCTCCAGAGCCAAATTCAATTCAAAGAAGATTTTCTTTCTTTCTTAATTACAAAGTTACATCAATAAGTTAAGAAGCACTCCTAAGTAAGTAACTGCTGGAGCACTGCAATTCATCTAAAAATATCTGAACATGAGGCCCATCATATCACAGGGTTGTTCTCATCTGCCTTCAGTTTATTATTATTATTATTATTATTATTATTATTATTATTATTATTATTATTATTATTATTATTNCAAAGAAGATTTTCTTTCTTTCTTAATTACAAAGTTACATCAATAAGTTAAGAAGCACTCCTAAGTAAGTAACTGCTGGAGCACTGCAATTCATCTAAAAATATCTGAACATGAGGCCCATCATATCACAGGGTTGTTCTCATCTGCCTTCAGTTTATTATTATTATTATTATTATTATTATTATTATTATTATTATTATTATTATTATTAT
>QLTV01003401.1:1005615-1021678 GCA_003457575.1 Thermophis baileyi
TCTCACCCAGCGGTTTCATGTAGATGTTAAATAAGAGGGGAGAGAGGACCGAGCCCTGAGGCACCCCGCAAACGAGGGGTCTAGGGGTCGACCTCTGTCCTCCTGCCAACACCGACTGTGACCGACCAGAGAGATAGGAGGAGAACCAACGTAACACGGTGCCTCCCACTCCCAACTCCCTTAGTCGTCCCAGAAGGATACCATGGTCAATGGTATCGAAAGCTGCTGAGAGTTCAAGTAGCACCAAGATAGAGGAATGACCCCCATCTCGGGCTCGCCAGAGATCATCCATCAGCGCGACCAAGGCAGTTTCAGTGCTGTAGCCAGGCCTGAAGCCAGACTGAAAAGGGTCTAGATAATCTGTTTCATCCAATGACCGCAGGAGCTGACATGCCACCACTTTCTCTACAACCTTTCCCACAAAGGGTAGGTTGGAGACTGGACGAAAGTTCTTTAATTCTGCTGGATCCAGGGAAGGCTTCTTGAGTTTCAGTTTATTGGCCTTCATCCAGTCAATCCCCAAATCCAGGCAAGGATTATAGTAGGAGATGATATACTAAAGTTAGTCATGTCTTAACTCCCATTGTTTTCAGCTAAGTTTGTCTGGATCCAATCCCCATAACAGAGCATTGCATTTGACATTCATTAGAAAGCACAATAGCAATAGCACTTAGACTTATATTCTGCTTCACAGTGCTTTACAGCCCTCTCTAAGCGGTTTCCAGAGTCAGCATATTGCCCCCAACAATCGGGGTCCTCATTTTACCCACCTCGAAATGATGGAAGGCTGAGTCAATTTTGAGCCAGTGAGACTCAAACTGCTGGCAGTCAGCAGAATTAGCCTACAAGACTGCATTCTAACCATTGTGCCACCACGGCTCCTCTGGGCAATCTGGGTAAGTGTTTTTAGTGCAGATTTCATTGTATCAAGGGAATTTTCCCAAGTATTTTAAGAAGAATACCTGTGACTTCACCATTATTATTTTTTTACAATGACTCAAGAAAATCACCTTCTTTTAAGTAATGATTGGTAGAACTAAATTAATATTTGCACTGCATATATGTAACTTGTTTGTTCAATGAAGATCTGGATATGCAAGTTTGCCAAGCAAACATATATTCTGCAAATTTGAAAAAAGATTTGGGTGCTTTGGAGATTTTTCTTTTCAGTTCAAGTTTGCTTTCAACATTATGTAGGTATTGCTCATGAGCTTCCTAATTATTGCTAAATCTAGAGCTACACTCTAATAGTTTGACAGTTCCAACAGAGTGTTTGTTCACTATATCAAAAGGTTAATTGATTTATTTTAATTCTTTTCCCCAGAGATGATATTAATGTTTATATTTCTTGAGTAATGAAAGGCTGATCATTATCCCACAAATCTGAGGATGGCATATTTATTTTTTAACTGTGTTCCAGGTCACTAACAGCTTCATAAAAAAATTTATTTAGCAGAAATTATCTTTTCAGTCCTGTCACATGAAACTTTATTTGGTATCTACAGAGAATTTTCCTCCATTGAAACCATGGAAACACTAAGGAATAGGAAACCAAGATTAATTTTGATCAGGATTTTCTTTCTCAATCCATATTTAAATGTGAATTGTGTTTGCATAATCTTCTAAAGATTTATAATGCAAAGAATGGCAGATTGTATACCAACCTTAAAAATAAAATTATATTCTTATCATTCTCATTCTTATGTTTTAAAAGCAGCATTTTCTTTTTCTCAAATATACCTTAAACAGATGTTTAAGGTCATTTCAAATTATAAAACAGCAATATTATAATAAGCAGTCTGCCTCAGAGACACTAGAGATCAAATTCATTAAGAATATAACGGACACATAATATTGTACAGGATTAGTTTTAAAAGGTCTTTTCCTTAAGCACACACTCCCTTTCTCAAAATCAACATTTATATCTGAAACTATATGTATTTCATTTCCACACCACTTATCCTTTTTATTTCATATCCTTCTCTTGATTTGCATTGCTTTTCAAACTCATCTTTCTATCTGATAGTGGCAGAAGACATGAAGAGACCCTGAATAGGCAATCATTGCTAGTACTCCAATTAAGAGGACTGCTATTCTTTATTTAATTTTTAATATAATTTTTATTATGAATAATAATTATAATAGTAAAAACTAATACAAACTAAATTTAGATAGAAGAGAATGAAAAAAAGAATAGTGCAAGAAAGAAAGAAGAAAAGGAAGAAATATTATAAAGACAAAAGAAAAGAAATATATAAGGAAGTGTTTTCCAACCTTCATCACAACAACTACAAAGTAATTTAATAACTCTTCACCTCCATAACCTTAAACAGATAAGATTAAGATTAAGATTAAGATTAAGATTAAGATTAAGATTAAGATTAAGATTAAGATTAAGATTAAGATTAAGATTAAGATTAAGATTAAGATTAAGATTAAGATTAAGATTAAGATTAAGATTAAGATTAAGATTAAGATTAAGATTAAGATTAAGATTAAGATTAAGATTAAGATTAAGATTAAGATTAAGATTAAGATTAAGATTAAGATTAAGATTAAGATTAAGATTAAGATTAAGATTAAGATTAAGATTAAGATTAAGATTAAGATTAAGATTAAGATTAAGATTAAGATTAAGATTAAGATTAAGATTAAGATTAAGATTAAGATTAAGAATTATAAAATAACCTTTATTGTCATTTTCCTGTATACATAATGGCACATATTAAAATGAAATTCCACTCTTGAAGGAATGCCATCCACTAAACAATGTCACCATCCCAATGATAACATTAATAATATCCAAAAATGTCAAGTTATGCAAAAATGGCACCAAAATGTATAAATATACAGTACATATATATTAATCACAGTCCATTTTGAATAGATAGTGGGGAAAAAAGATCTTGAGAGTTAACAAGGTTGATACTATATGGTGCAAAGCTATTATAGAATCTAGTTCAGAGGACTTCAAACTTGGCAACTTTAAGACTTGTGGACTTCAACTCCCAGAATGCTATGCTGGCTGGAGAATTCTGGGAGTTGAAGTCCACAAGTCTTAAAGTTGCCAAGTTTGGGGACCCCTGATCTAGTTGTTCTGCTTCAGATACCACAAAGCATCCTCCCCGAAGGCAACAATGAAAACCGGTCATAGAGAGGATGTATAAAGTCCCTGACAATACTGTAGACCCTGATCAAGCAGCACTTACATTCCATGTCCTCGGTAGAAGGAAGTGAACTTCCAATAATCTTTTCCGCTGTCCTGCACAGCATTCCAATCCAAAGCAGTAATACTTCCAAGCCAAAGAGTAATAAAATACAACAGGATATTCTCAATCATCAAGGACAGGGGAAGGAAGATGTGCTCTTCTCATATGACAGAAAATGCAGGCGCTGCTGGGCCCACTTCACAAATGTTTCACTGTTGAACGACCAACCTTAAACAGATATCTCTTTATTTCATATTCCATCCCTTACCTTGAGCCTTGGTGGCGCAGTGGTTAGAGTGCAGTACTGCAGGCTACTTCTGCTGATCACCAGCTGCCAGCAGTTTGGCAAATCGAATCTCACCAGGCTCAAGTTTGACTCAGCCTTCCATCCTTCCAAGGTGGGTAAAATGAGGACCCAGATTGTTGGGGGCAATATGCTGACTCTGTAAACCGCTTAGAGAGGGCTGTAAAAGCACTGTGAAGCGGTATATAAGTCTAAGTGCTATTGCTATTGCTATTACCTATAAGCACATCCATAAAACATCAATTTTTCAATCCAGGTGTCAGCAAAAAATCCATAAAGGTTTGCCAGGAAAAATAGGCTTATTTTAACATTGATCAAATAAACCAACATTATATTCCTTTTACTTCTAATATTTAATACAATCAAATAATGTCATAAGGTTTGGGTTCTCTCCAATTCTTCTTTATCCCACTGCAGAGATTTCTTCAAGGCTTTAATAAGCCTCTTTTGTAAGAAATAAAAAACATTTTCAGGTCATTCTTTCTGTTTATCATGTATATTCCCTTTTAATTTTTAAACTTCAGACAGTTTCTGTTGTATATTCAGTAAAGCATCCTTTTCCATATCATTTTTTTGGCATATCATTTGTTGTTTCCCATTCTGTACTTTATCGTGTCAGATGTTTGTCATTCCTTCATTAACATCTTTTTAGATTTAGTCTATACACAGAAGCAGACATCATTACTGACAGTGCTGATATTGTAATTGCTAATCTCTGGCTCCATTTTTCAAAGATCTCCTTAAATATTTCCAATGTTATAATGTTTTGTGTCACTGACAGAGGAACATATTTGTATTTAAGGATTGAAATGAAGGATCCTTGGTGCTCTCTGACCTTGGTTGTTTTCTTGCAGATATTTCATTACCAAACTAGGTAACGAAACATAGAGTATTTATACAGTGCTGATGTCCATTTGTAAGTCCCAGTATTAATTGACATCAGGCATGCATTTTTACTTAAAACATTTCTAAAATCATCTAACCATCCTAATAATGAAGGTATAAGCAGGAAAAAGAGGCAAACAGCAACAAAAAGACCACCCAAGAACATTCTGGCCAAGAAGAAGCCATTGGAGCAAGATAGAACTGAAAACAAGAATTTCTATTGTGAGTATTGGGATTCTGTGGCATCCAAACTGGAGATGAGGTGTGTTGTACCAGTTCCACACTAGTTCAGCTCTGTGGGATAGGGAATTCAACTATGCCGGGTGTCGGCAACCTGCAGCTCCAGAGCCGCATGTGGCTCTTTGGGCCCTCTGATGAAGCTCCCTGTCCCATCACTGGCTGGCCCTGCCCCTCGCCCTCCCCTCCCCGTCACTCCTCACCTGGCCTGAGAAGGTAAGGACGACGGCGGGAGATGGAGAAGAAGCTGGGGCTGATTCTCTGGCACCTCACTATTGCTGGAGCTTCTTCCAGCCATTGTTGGTGCTGGGTGTGCCTCGGTCGCTTGGGGAGATGCGCAACCTGCTCTCCACCCCGAGACACTGGCCTGACCCGGCCGTGACTGATGCCGGCCTCACTAACATGAGGGTTGGCGGGGTGGGAATGGGATACGGGAGGAGGGGACAATGGAAAGTGGGACAGGCCCGCAGCACCCAGCCGCAGCTTTAAGAACCTCAGGGCAGCTGGAAAAGGGGGCTGGCCCTGCCAAATCTCACACGCCCACCCCGGGGGTCAGGCTCAGAGAAAGCCGGAGCACCCTCGCCAAAGACTCTCACCCATCAGCCAGTCTCCCTTTCTCTGTGTGTGTCTCTCTCTATGTCTCTGTGTGTGTGTGTGTGTGTGTGTGTGTGTCTGTATCTGTCTCTCACTCTCTCTCACTCCCTGCCTCTGTGCCTCTTCTCACTCTCCTTGCCTTTGTGCCTCTTCTCACTCTTGCCCAGCAAGCTTTCCTTGGGGCTCTTTGCTACTCCTTTTCTTTCTTCTTTTTGGAAATCCTGGCTGGCTGAGGAATGAGCACAAGCCACGGTGGAGGCTTCCCTCCTCCTCTTCTTCCCCCTCCCACTCCTTCTCATCTTGTGTGCACCCTCCCAGCCCTGCCACAGCCGGCCAGGGGGTCGTGAGAGGAGGAGGGGGAGGAGGAGGAGGAAAGCCTCCACCGCGGTTCACGCTCGTTCATCAGCCAGCCCGGATTTCCAAAAAGAAGAAGGGAAAGGAGTAGTGAAGAGCCCCAAGGAGAACTCGCTGGGCTCCAAGAGAGTGAGAAGTGACACAGAGACAGGGAGCAAGAGAGAGCGAGAGAGATACACACACACACACACACAGAGAGAGAGAGAGAGAGAGAGAGAGGGAGAGAGAGAGGGAGAGAGAGGGGGGGAGAGAGGGGGAGGGGGGAGAGAGAGAGAGAGAGAGAGAGATACTGTGAAGATTTCAAGTTGCCAGACACAGAGACGGGGGGGAGAGAGGGGGAAAGAGACACAGAGAGAGAGAGAGATACAGAAAGAGGGGGGAGAGAGAGAGAGAGATAGAGAGAGAGATGGAGAGGAGGGGAGAGAGAGAGATACAGAGAGGGGGGAGAGAGGGGGGAAGAGAGAGACACAGAGAGAGGGGGGGAGAGAAAGAGATGTCAAAAGGGTTTTGTGGCTCCTGGTGTTTTTTAACAAGGGTTCTCTCCCCTAATGACCGGCTGGGTAGCGCGGCTAGGGGGTCACGTGACTGGGTGGAAGTGAGTGATGTTGAGTTGGCCACGCCCACCAAGGTTTTGTGGCTCCCGGTGTTTTCTTTTCTGTGGGAAACGGGTCCAAATGGCTCTTTGAGTGTTTAAGGTTGCAGACCCCTGAACTAGGCAATAGCAAAAGGATCAAGGCTTTCAATTCTGAGGTTTCCTCTCATCATCCATAGCATAACAATGTTAAACTGAACATGAAAGAAAATCAAATATATCATTGCACAAGTTCACCTGATTTGATATCCTATCTCCTATTCTAGCCATCATACCCATCTTTTTACTTTCCTTGGGAAAAAAAGGTCATTTATTAGCATCTTATTTGCCCAGAGGTCTCCAAGAGCCACATATCAAAATATTATAGCTAGTTTTTTCACTGATTGCTGAATATTAATGATAGCAAATGTCCCTGGATTCACTAACAATTCAGCAATTGATATGAATGAGACAAACAAGCACTGAAAAATCAACACAAAGTTGCAGCCCATCCATTTTATGAACACTCCATTGTATAGTAAATCTAAAATAATAATTCTGCATCCCATAATTCATCTGACATAAAAAAACCTAGCTTTTAGTTAAAAACTATATATAACAGTTATGTATAAGAGAATTAGAGTGATGACATGTTTGGAACTTGGAAGTATATGACTGTCAAATGCAGTTAATTTCTGGCTCCGCTAAAAAATTTAAATGTATCTGAAATAGAGACTCACCCAATAATTCAAATTTAAAATCGATTAACTTAGCTTCACTAAAAAATATGGAGTTTCTTGCTGTCTAATCTTTGGAGAACAAAAGGGATGGTATTAAAATCAGTCTTTCCCTTTTTTTGGTAAACGTAATACAATTAAATTAGTTAATACGATATTCTACAAAAAAAATCAGTTCACTGTAAGAAAATCAGTGTATTAATTATTGTTGAATAAATGCTTGAGTGTTCATACTTAAGGAAATGGATGTAGTGCTTGTTCTTTGAGAAAAAATACACAATCCGTGTATGCTGAAATTTTTATTCCAGTCTACTTTTTCCCTTCATTGACATTAGCTTTTTTTTCTACAGTAAAACATTTCTTCATTTCCAACAATTTCAGTTGAAAGCTAATTTTGAAGTCTATTACTTTCATTCTTAGTGAAAAGCACAATGCAGCATTTTGTTTTAATATGCCACTGAAATTGTTTGAGTAGATACACTATGGAATCAAATACAATATGCCAAAATGGTTTCCATTAACTATGCACATTTGCAATGCTTCAGTTAATGGGTATGTTTTTGTTCACTTCTCTCATCTTTGCATCCATATGATGAAATGATTCAGTTAATGTAACTGAAAAGTACATTGGGAAAGGTAGAGCAAATTACAAAGGCATCAAACCACCATTTCACCCACATATATTATTTTATAATGAAGTTTAATAAAGACAGAAATTGTCTTTAGATTTGAACATCAGTCACTTCTGCAATTGTAGTTAATGTGAAAATCTCACTCATGGTATTTTGTGAAAACATGGCAGAAGCAGTACATCATACATTGGACTAAAATGTCATAATAAAATCTTAACTAGATATTATTGAAATATATAGTTCATTGAAAATAATCTGCAACAATTCCAAGGATGGAAATTGAGGGTTTGTTCCTATCCACTATACAACAAGAGTACAAAGGTTATTTATTGATTTATTCCATGAACCCTATATTTTGCTTTATTACTATTTTCAGCAGACATGTGGAACAAGAGATAACTGAAAACAGTATTACAGTATCTGAATAACTTGTTTTGTGCAGATTTTCCAATGAAATGCAGATATTTTAACAAGATTCATTATAACTGTAATATTGTGCTCCCTGAAGAATACTAAATGGATATTTGATATTTTATTCTAAAGAGAAATGCTGCATCCCTGTGATATTTTGCAGATATTGCCTTTGTTTCCCCATGCCATGTAATGTGGATTAGATAACAATTTAGACATCTTCAGGAAGAAGAATTCAGAAGATGCTTCTGCTTTGCTCCTTGGAATTTGGCTTGACAAAGTTTTATTTTGTATTTATATTATTTACCATCTCCATGAAATTGCTGAGACAATGTCATTCAGATTTTGAGTCATAGAAACATATGTTACAAAGATAACGGTAAGATCTGTTCCTGTTTTCCACTTACCTCTGAAGAATTCCTAAACAGCTACTTGGAAGCTATATAGTCAGAAATTTTTCAGTGTTGTTGGGTCCAGAACTTGACTACCATTTCTTTAAATGAAGGTGGGTCCATTTCCTCATTCCAAATCCAAATTCATATGAATTTACTCCTCCCTGTACTCAACTCTATATTATTTCCAGGTGACCTTGACCAAACCAGGAGGGACATAGATCTATTTGACAAGTGGCCACACTTAACAGCCAGAAAGGAAGGTGATCTTGACAAATCACCTATGCAGGATCCATTACTTTTAAATCCACAAGATAACATTTGGAAAGCTCAGGCAGATGTCTCCCTTATTCAGGAAACTGAATAAGAGAAAGAGGTACAGGACAATCAGATTTGCAAGATTCAATTATTACTATATGGCCAATCTCAGTAAAAATAGTTTTAGCATTTTTGTAGACTTGATGTTCTGTTCTGCTCTGGTCTACCTAGTGGTTTAAAAACAACCCAGATTTTTCAGGACATATAGACTCAAAGTCTTCCCAGAAAACCTAGCTAGACCATTCCTCTGCCAGTTCCATAGAAAATACACACTCAAGCAAAGCCAAGTGATTTTTTTTTTATGACAGATGCCTCAAGTAGTTTTCACAAGTAGTCCTCACAACAGCCCTGAAGATACTTCTTTCTTCCCAGGAAGCACCAAGTCTGCAGGTGTGATAATTACATTTTGCCACTCCTGCTGTCATAAAGGCTTTTACACAGAATGGGTGGATATAGTCTTTGTCTTTTTCCAGTAGATATTTCCACTGCTGTTTCAGCTATTTTTACATCTTTGCTAGAATAAAGCTTTAATGAAATATTGATTTTCAAATGTCCATTGTTTATCCAGTTCCCCAGGATATTTCATTACAGAAACAATTCCTAGAAACAATTTAATTGAGGAGACTTGGAATGTGCTGAATATACCGGATGTGCCACATGGGCAATCCCACTGAAGACTAGCTGTCCGTTGGATAACCAACACCTATGCCATGAAGGGCTTTGTAGGTAATGATCAGTATCTTGAATTGCAGAAGGAAGCTGACTTGCAACTAATGCAGCTCATGTAGCAATGATGACACACAGAAATTACAAGAAGTGCTATTACTGCTTGCACTATTGCATTCTGAACTAGATGTAGCTTCCAGATAATCTTCAATGGCAGTGCTATGTAGACCAGATTGCAGTAATCCAATTACAAGATGACAAGGACATTAGTGACTGTAAGGTAGAAGAAAGAATACAACATACACACAACATGAACCTATGCAAAGGCCCTCATGGCCACAACTACTACCTGCTCTTCAGCAACAGTTGTAAGTCCAAGACTACTCTCAAGTTGCACACCATTCTCAAGTGGGGAAGTACAACCCTATCCAAGACAAAGGTGAAGATATCCCTGAGCAAGGGGGACCCAAAGAGCCACAGTCATTCAGTCTTGCCTGGGCTGAGCCAAAGTTTGTTTCACCCCCATCCAGACTCTAACAGCCTCTGGACACTGTGTCAGTATGCTGACTGCTTCTGCTGAGCAGCCTGGGGTCAAAATATACACTTGGCCATCATCTGTATATATCATCACAAGATTATGCCCTTCAACAATGCTGCCAGACATCTATTAGAGGATGCAGTAAGGATGGAGAAATTGCAATGTTAACACTATGATGTGGGCCTGAATATGGACTCTTATCCATGTTCAATCAGATTCAGTCTTAGCCTTTTTGAAGCATGGTCCAAAAATTACTTCTGGCCCTTCATCTCCTGTTGCTGCTCAGGCAATATAATTGGTACAAAGAGAAAGGCTGAATAGGAGCAATCCAGTCCAAGATCTCATCTCCCATCTACAGTATTTCAGGCTACAATCAAGGCCTGGCCAAACCTCCCATTAGATTCTCAAAGAAAATCATAAGCTCTCCCCGAAACCTAATAGGGTCCATCAGTTATCTGATGATTGAACTACCCTTATCTCCTCAAACTAAGATCAGATATCATAGGGAGTAATTTCATCAGTTTGGCTGCTGGAAAACTGGAGTTTAATCCCCTCCTGAATTTAGCTATGTTTCTGCTAATTCTCAGCCTCACATCTGAATGTAGCTTCATTGATAATCCCATGATGAAATGTGGTATTAATTGAAAAAGTATTGTTCTTTCCTGCAGGAGAGAAATGCTGATATTCCGATGGCATCATTAGTTACAGAACTGATTCAAGAAGAGCAATTCACTTGTCAAAAAAAAATGTAGCCTTTTTTCCAACCAGAGGCTTTGCTTTGCATTCTCATTTTAGATGGACTACTTTTCCATCTGAAATTCCAAATTAAATAAATAGCTGTATTGACAACATTGAAGTATGTTTCTGCTCTATGTGATGAAACTACTACAATAAATGTCAATGAACCTAATGGTTTACATTTGGCGGGGGGGGGGACGACACACACATTACAAACCAAATAAATCACAGGTGTCTTGTAGTTTTTAAGTCAATTTCTGAAAACATCTGGGACTAACATACATGGCATTGTAAATATTCCCTTCTTAAAACAAGTGTGGCCATCTTTATATTTTTTGTTTACACTTCTTCAGAAAGGATACACACATCTGAGAACATATCTAAGAACTGTTAAATTGGCCTAGATCTTTACTGTTTACTTTCAAATTGCTTTAAAGTTCCAAATTACACTGCTAATTTTATTAAGTATCATTTAAAGCAAGTATCAAGTAATGAAGATTAAATCAAGAGAGATATTGCTAGTTAGCTGCAATTGAGCGTTGTAAAAGTTGGATCTCCACAACATATGCAAGTTATCAGTTTCATTTCATTGCATGTTAGCAACAATATAATCAGTCTATGGACAGATGCTAAAATAAGGTTAATAAACCTATTTCCTCCAGATGTCTTGGACTGTAGCATCTATAATCTCTTGCCGTTGGCCATGCGAGCTGGATAAAATTAGTCCAAAATATTTGGAATGAATCAGATTGCCTAGCCACTGTTTTAAGTTCTTCAGCATGTGAGGGCACAATAAAACATGGTATGAACATGCAAATACAGTCTTTTGCTGATTAGTAGTAATAGCACATAAGTATCCCATCCCTCTATTTCATTACTAAAATACTATATACTTTTTGTGTTGAAGGAAGTCACTTCTTTATATATTTCTTTTCCTTTTCTCTACTATATTCTTATTTTTTTCTTTTCTATTTTTTGTTTTTTGTTTTATTTTCTACACTTTCAATTTTTCCCCATATTTTTTCTTAATTTGTATTAGTTTTGACCTTTTTTACTGTAATATTTAATAACAGTAAAATCATGGCATTTACCAAAAGGCCCAAGAGCCATTCCTGGAGCATAGATGGCCACAAAACTGAGAATGTTTCCTGTTCCAAATTCTTCATGCTGTTGGTCAGTAGGAAAGCCCATGGAGGCAACATTGCATAGAGGCTCTCTTCTGCCATCCTTAAGTTCTTTTAAGACAAGAAGTGGTCAATACATACCTGCAGCGCTCAAATTATTTGAAGCCAAGGCCAAGCCAATAACACAACTTCTTTACAGCTAGGCCTCTTCTTCACATTTGTGCCATTAAAACTTGTACAATCCAAATTTCTAAGATCAGCCTTCAAGTCTCAAAATGTCCTTATAAAGCCACCTCAAGTCTAGAGACAGACCTCATGAAAGTAGAGGCTAGAATGTGGGCAACCATATTGAACTGTTGGCTCAGACTAAACTTTTTTCCCCTCGACCTTCCTCCATTAACTATGAGTGACAATTTTTCAATCCATATGGAAACAGGCAATGAAATGTCATCCTTGGTTTCTCTTCAGCTCTTCTACTCAGCATGGAAGATGCTCTGGCCAAAGCACTCATTAAACAGCATATAACAGACACAGAGTGTCCCAACCTTTATTGTCAAAGAATCCAAAAAGTATTCTGCCTCCCCTATTTAACTAAACTCAAAGTACCTAAATAATGAAGAGCTTTTACTCTGGCATGATGGCACGCCCTCCCCTCAACTATCCTTGAAGACCAATATAAGGAAGATTCCTTACCTGGAGAGACAATGCCCCTCTGAAAATGTGCTTCTCCATGTCTGCATTACAGAGGCATTCATACCAGCCTCATTCCACCATTACTGCATAAATACCTATAGTACACAGGACAAAAAATGTTGTAAATCATGGCCATGTGGCCTCAGGACACTGTAACCAGTCATAAATGCAAGCCAGTTGCACGTGCCCCAATTGTGATCATCTGAATGGGGCTGATGTAATGATGTCAGTGTGAGTACTGGTGGTAAGTTATTTTTTCTAAGGTCATTGTAATTTTGAACCATCATTAAACCAACAGTCATATGGCAAGGACAACCTACAAAGTGCTGTGTAATTTGAGTAATTTGATAGCTGTAGTCTTCTACAAACTAATCTTTATGCTTCCTTATATCCCTATATCCATCTAATGCTCCTATCCACCCCACCCCACCCTTTTTTTTAAAGTTCCTTTAGTCGCTTGTCTTTTATACATGCTTTCTGGTTTAATACATAAATATTTTATATCTTTTAGCTTTTCATAATTTTTTAAAAATGTGATGTATCTTCTATGCTTTTTAATTGACTAAACCCAACCCTAGTTTTGCTGTTCTATGCATAAAGATTTGATTTGATCACATTATTTATGAACTCTAGAATGTAAACCATTTGTTCAAAGAATTCAGCTGCAATATCATTGTTTGGAAAAATGTTTAAATAGTTATCTTATAGTAAAGTTCACCACAGGTTCTGAAGCAGTATTTATTTGAAGTTTGGTGTGCATAGTGAACAAGGCAGCCAATTGCAGTCTGCATTTTATAAATGAATATTGAAACAGTCATTTTTGCCTTCCTGTCTGCAGCCTAAGTTCCTGAGAATCTAATGCATCTTCTCTCTCTTTGGGGGCGGGGAGTGGCAGGGGGTACCCAAATCATACATTAGCTCTAAAAACGTATAGGCATTACAAAGCATGAAGTCCAAATTACAGCAATAGAGCTGTTGCTGCCATAAAAAAAAGTACATCATTTTTTTAATATAGATTTTTGAAATGATGGAAAATGCTGCTATCATTTCTGGCTTCCTTTCAGAATGGATACTTATTTATAAATGAATGACTGTGTAATAACCCTGTGGCACCTTCATAAATCTCTACAATGTATAGCAGTCTGTAACACATCTGATGAGAAATGTGTTTACTCTTTCAAGATTAAAAATAGAAAAACACAATAGAACAAGTTCATTGGAAGGTTCAGGTGGCCACTTAGTCTATAATAGAATCAGGAAATGAAATTGCCCTATGGCACAAGGGAAGAAACACCACAAGAACACATTTTGAGAGGACACAAGAAACCTAGTGTGAGTTTCTCTGTGACAAATATTAATGCAAAATTTAACTTTACTCCTATGAAACCGGCAAAATATTCATTGTTATCTTTAGTTTGTTCTTGCTTGACCAGTGAGGTTTCTCTGCTGCTTGGTGGAATATGTGAGTAACTTTACAAATGTCTGAAGCAGTACAGTTGAATCAGTTTACGACATGCTAACAAGTCTCATAATCCATCAGATGTACAAGAGAGGCCCACTTGAAGCGGGAAAATGATAAATCAATTATGTTCTTTCCCACAGGACATTTTTCCCAGGGATACATATTCATTATATCATAAGAATGAAATGGACATTTTTATGTAGACATATAATTTGTAAAGCTTTAAAATTATTAATAAAACATATGCTCCAAAGAATGAATACTATTTCACATGTAATCTGATTAAAAGCAAATAGGTAATCCTCAATTTAGAGCCACTCTAGTGCCTTAGATATTCAATTTTCTGTGCAGATATAAAGTACCACAATTCTCAAGATTTGTTTTTCATATGTTTTTCATTTGTTCTTCATAAGATTTTGTCGTGCAGTGTGTAAATACATTTCCAAAGCTTAAAAATACCAATTGTTAAAAAAAATAAATTATTTCTAGAATAGTAATTTTGTGGATTTTGGGGGGGGGGGAGATTGTCAGAGTTATGTGACAGTTACCATGTGCTTTTTCCAACAATCTGATCATGCCCTTGTCCTACCAGCATTCTAGACAGTTGCCTGTAGGTCAGAAAGGGAGATTATGATTATTATACCGTAATGGCGATAATCATTTGAAGTAAAAGAAGTCCCTGAGTAATCATGTCCATTGTCAAATTGCTCTACTCTGCTGGAAAGTTTTGTTGTGGTTTTCCCAAATGTTTAACTGAAATATTCACATAAATACATTATTAAATTAATCTGGCTGAAATTTCAATAGAATCATGTTGAGGGCATTAAACATGACCATTAATATATGCACAGAGGGACTTCTAGACAAGGATACAAATGCTGAAGTCTAAACATGAAATGTTTAGGTCTAATGCATCCATGAAACCAGTATTAGTATAAGGTATGTTCTCTGTTTTAAGTAATATATTTAAAAAGCAGGATAAAAATCTCATAAATAAATAAATTTATGATTGCTCTAAAAATAACTCTGGATGTCCCCTGACAAATAACAGCTAAAATAATTTCAAAAGTAATAACATATCCCACTGTGCACTGACATAGTGTAGTTAATTAAAATGATCACACTCCAGATGCAAACTGCATTCTTTTAAAGTTCATATTTTGCAGTAAATTTACTGTATGTATGCTAGAGTCATTATTCTTTTCAGGTCTTTGGCCACAATGAATGTTACAATATTTATCTCTCACTAGTTCTTTTAAACTAATTTATGTATTATAAGTTGTGTATCCATTCATCACTGAACAAGGATGAATTAGTTATTATGTTTTTACAAAAGGCAACACATTTAATAGTCTAAAAAGCTCTACTTTGCTCTTACAGGCTTCTTTCCTATATACAAAATCACTAAACTTAATAAAATAAACCACTGTAGAAAAAAAAAAGCAGAGAAACCAACCAAAGGAGAAAGAACCTAGATTTGTATGTTTTGCTGCTGACAGCTGAAGAAAGTTGAAATGGCTCAACTACAATGCTCAAAATTATTGCTCTCTCCGCTGACTGCCAGCACTACTTGAAATGAAAGTAGCACATAATCATCCAAATAAATAATGAAGTAGTGTGTTAATATGCATTTGGATTCAAATTGTTTCCAAAAGAAAATGAAACATAAAGACAAATGGGGAAACAATATGAATATATTCTATTAATGTATTTTATAGACATAAATCCTTCATGTAGAAAGCAAACTACTTCATACGTTAGACATTTTTATATTATCCTAGAATTCAGCAACTGCCCTTGTACTATTTCAATAAGCTATTTCAGATTTCCAAACAATGGATATTTGCTCAAAAATGATCCATTCTCCTCCTTAGATACATTCAGGAATTAACTGAAAGAGTAAATATTTTACTCTTTTTTGTATCATAAAATAAATAGGTACTTTTATAGAATAACTGAGTATGTTTTGAAACAGAGAAATATCAAGAGAATAAGCCATTGCAATTCACAGCTGTCATTATGAAAACATCCTAAAGAAAACCCATGTTGGGCAAAGATACACTACCTCGAACACTTAAGTAGCCTAGGCCAGTGATGGCGAACCCTTTTTGGGTCGGGTGCCAAAAGGGTGCGCGCGTGCGCAATAGCGTGTGCGCGCGTGCCCACACCCATAACACAATGCCCTCCCCCCCCATGCA
>QLTV01003401.1:1024080-1037795 GCA_003457575.1 Thermophis baileyi
AGTTTCTAAGGCGACGTAGTTCTAACTTGTCTAAGCCCAAAATTTAAATTCTGGTGGAATAAGGTATTCTGTTGTGAGTGGAGGAGTGGAAGACTCTTCTCGTGAAATATTTTTGGACTCTCTCAATTGTATTAATGTCCGATATGCAGTGCGGGTTCCAGACAGGTGAGCTGTATTTGAGAATTGGTCTAACGAACGTTTTGTATGCTCTAGTTAGCAGTGTAATGTTGCCAGAGAAGAAGCTACGCAGGATTAAGTTGACTACTCTTAATGCCTTTTTGGCAATGTTGTTACAGTGGGCTTTACAGTGTCTGAAATGGTATAGGGTATCGTGCCTAAGCAGGGGGTTGGACTAGAAGACCTCCAAAGTCCCTTCCAACTCTGTTATTCTATTCTATTCTATTCTATTCTATTCTATTCTATTCTTTTTTTTCAAAGTCAGGCATTATGTAGGCAGATGTCTCTGATGAGAATCAGTGGTCAGTTTGTCCTGCTGCCAAGCCAAAATGGCCATGGAGGACAGTGCCCAGAAGATGGAATCATAGAAAACTGAGGGCAAAAAAAGACCTAGTGGTCCATCAAGTCTGCCCTTTGAGGGTTTTTTTTTTAAAAAAAATTGTTGAATGATGCACATGTGTTTATCCCAGGCATATTTAAACTCAGTTACTGATGACTGACCCGCTACCTCTGCTGGAAGTTGGTTCCAAACTTCCACTACTCTTTCTGTGAAACAATATTTTCTAATATTACTTTTGACCTTAGTAAGTAGCAGATGTTTTTTCAAAGATGTATGTAGAAATAGAGTCAGGTCATTTCAAATACTTATATCTATTGGAATACAAACTCTTCCAAGCATGGTCATTCCATGAAATTCCTCACATAGTGACAATTTTCTTTTTCACAAGGAAAACATATTAAAAAGATCAGTGACTTCATGTTAACCAATACGGAAAACTTAATTGAGGAAGGTGATGGCACAAGAAGTTTAGAGGAAAGTAATTGTGTAATGCTAGAGTTCTTAATTTTTGAATAGTCAAGCTCAAACTTTGGACTCTCTATGATGGCAAATGTTTCTATCTTTATACAAGGGACAGTAGGAATTCACGTTTGTGGACATCACTATCTTGAAGATACAAGATCATAAGTGATCAGTTTATAGACTAATAATTTCCAGAATTCAATGCAGGCTTGTCATATATGATTTCATGCTGTATTATAACCTGTTAGCTTCCTTAGTGGATTGTGGAATTTTACATCTTAATTACAGCAAAATATCTAACAAAACACTGCATTATCTGATTAACAAGCTATTTAAATATAGGCAGGCTGGCATCATAATGATCAGTTCTGGGTCCTGTACTTGTCACTGTATTTATAAATGACTTGGATTAAAAGCCGGAGATAATGCTTATCAGATTTGTAGATGTCAGGAAAAGGAATGAGATATTTAATGCCCCAAAAGACAGAAATAAAATTCAACATGGCCTTGGTGGATTACAGTGAAGAACTAAAGGTAACTGAATGAAATTTAACAGAGTGCAGGAGCAAAGTGGGGCTTTTAATTTAAAAAGAGGTATCTGACTATTTATGATGGTAAACTGGGAATATGAGTTAGCAGTGTGATGTGGAACTACAAAAAAGGCAAATACATATATCACATCAGGAGAAGTTTCCAAATCAAAGGAGATAATACCATGTTATTGTGCATGGATCAGATCCCATTCTTTAGTACTGTATCAGTATTCTGGAATCTGCCAACTTCTGGAGGCAACTTGTTCCACTGATTAATTGTTCTGTTAATAAATTTCTGCTTGCTTCTAGGTTACTAGGTTAAATGATTTTTTTCAGTTTGATGATTCTGCTTCCATCAAGTAGCAGAAGTATCACAATCCAAGTACCTTTTCTGCTCCATACAGAATCATAAACCAGGTCTACAGTCTGGTGATAAGCAGAGTTTATCCAATTAATAGATCATATTATTAGAAGTGGGGTGAGTAATTACTTGTCAGCATATAAACTAGAAATTAGTCAAAGCACATTTTAAAGAAAAATCCTAGGGAACAAAGAGAAACTGTAAGTTAAATTAAAGATTGAGCCTGCTTTGGCCTGAATTTGCTGGGTATTTTAGCACAAACCAGTTTTTATATTTAAAAAAAAACAATTATCAATAATATTATTCCAAACTGCCTGTTGAAAACAGAAATCAAAGACTAATATTCAAAGCCTAACAAATGAAATTGCATATTTTTAGACACCCGTCAAAATAAATGAGTATTTTTATCCTCACTAATAGCACTAACATCGAATTTGTTCCACTTATAACATTGGAACTGTATTATAGGTAAGGTCACTGTATTCAGAAGTTTGTTGCTCAGGTTTTTCTCATTTTATTCCTCATTCCATCTTTCTCTAAGTATGGCTATAATACGCTGAGGAAACAGATTGCTTTTCCCTTGACTGATAAAAGTCTATCCAAGTCACACTTTCTCCACAATGAGATAATATTATTATGCAAAACTATAAGAAGCCCTGAGACCAGTCTTTCCATAAAATAAGAATATTTTCAGAAATGGCTTAGAATGGTTTACTTTCAATTTATATGACAATTTTGCCAAGGCTTAATGGTACAGAATGGTTGTCTAGTATTATTCCTGATAACCAATGCTGATGACATGGTTTATATTATATTCCTTATGCAAAATAATAAGGAAAAGAATTCTCTAAATTTGTTTCTGCAAGTTGCTATTACATAACAAAAGGGTTATTAAGAAGGATCACAGTGTGTCAGCAAAGTATGAGACCAATTGCCTCTTTAGGCTATAAACTTTTAAATTCAGGTAAATAGAGTTTTTGTCAACCAACTGTGTGTGTGTGTGTGTCTGTGTCTGTGTCTGTGTGTCTGCGTGTCTGTGTGAATTTTTACTAAAAATTCAAAAGCAATCTTCTACAACATAATGTTTTCCAGAAGTCCTAAAATAACTCTTCTCAGAATTCCCATCCCATCTCCCTGAAAATTCAGGAGTTGCAAAAGATTGCTTCCACGTGTATGACAGTACTTGTGTTTCCTAGTTGGTGGGATGTGGGCAACAGCTTGTTGATTTGAAAGCCCAGTGAAGAATGGCTATGCGATATGGATATATTTAATTTACAAAAGAAATGACTCAGGAGAGATGAGATAGATCTCTCTTAAATATTTGAAAGGTTGCTGAATCACATAGGAAAGGGAATGGATTTAAAATTATAAAGAAAAAAAATCCTGACTATATAAGCTTTCAGACAGGAGAACAAACTGCCAGATGAACTGATGAATTATCCTTCAGTGAAGGCCTTCAAAGTGGCTTGATAAGCTGTCAGAGACTTGATAAGCTTGATCATGAAATTGAACTAAACACTTTTAAGATCCATTCTAACACTATGATTCTATGAAGGTAGTTTCTAGAGTAGAAATCCTAGCTTGCACAAAATTGCATGAGATAGTCCATTGGATCCAATACCGAGCAGGGGATTAAAATAAATTATATGATCCCTTCCAACACTATGCTTCTATGAAGGTAGTCTCTATAGTAGGGATCCTACTTTGCACAAAATGACATTTGGAGAAAACTGGGCTTTGGTTGTACTCATGCTATACTGTCCAACTTGTGTCTAAATTCATATTGTAACTTACCCTTAGCAGAGATCACTGCTTGGATATGACTAAGACTGGTAACCCAGTCTTCTCTTTCTCTGTCTTACTAAACAGCATTCCTCAATTGATCAAAATCATGATGGGTACCTATGGACTATGTGTTTTACAACCTTCTGTTCTAATAGCTCATTTTGATATTGCAGTGGTTTATTTTGTTCCATTTTTATTTTGTGTAATGTCTCTCAAGGCCTTTGACAGAGATGGTTAATCAACAGTGCAAGCAAGCAAATCAGTGAATGAATAAATAAAAGCATAAGAATGAAACTCGGGTGAGTCAATGCAGGAAGGAGTATTTTATGGTTCTGTATGAGAATGACAGCAATGAACAAAACGAATACTGTAGTGTAGAAGTATATGCGCCCTGGTGATGCAGTGATTAAAATGCAGTATTGCAGGAAAATTCTGCTCACAGTCTAGAGTTCAGTCCTGACGGGGCTCAAGGTTGACTCAGCCTTCCATTCTTCCGAGGTCGATAAAATGAAGAACCAGATTGTTGGGGGCAATATGCAAATAATATTTATATTTAAACTGCCCAGAAAGTGTTCTAAAGCACTATGGGGTGGTATATAAGACAAAATGTTATTGCTATTGTTAGAGTACACGAAAAACATGCCAAAAAGTTGTATTTCTTTTCCTGTTCAAAGGAAAAGACAAAAAGATTGAACACACAAACTATATGAGGATCTTTTGTTAAGTGGGTCTGAAAGGGGTACAAAAGATGACAATGAGCAAAATTTGGCAGCTGCAGTGTGGTTTTCTATTGGGCAGTTGATGTAGATATTTCCTTTTCAGGAAGTCACTGAGATATTAAAATTCCAGAAATAAGTTTTTATGTTTTTTTTCTTTTGCATTTGTTGATTTAGATAAAACTTATAATAAAATCAATACCCTTGAGTAATGGAATGTTTATGTAGTGAAGAGTTGAAGTTGGCTGCTGAATGCATTAACTGTAGTAAATGATGAAATTAAAGCATGTATGGAAAAGCATGTCTGGGTAGCAAATGGTTCAGTGTTGAGTAGGGAATAAAATGTCTTGGTGGTTAATGCATTTATGGACAAGTATAAAAATGTTTGTGATGTCACTTGATGTGTGTTGGTTGGGTTAGTAATATACATGTATTTTTGTAATGCGGATTGTACTGTGCTGGTTGCAAAACCAAATTATTTCCACTGAATGTTAGACTGAAAGATACACTGAGGCAAATGAAGCCTAAAATGATGGTAATATGACAAGGAAAATTAAGTCCACAATGTTTCCATTATATATAAAAATGGAAAAATTCATAGGTGAATTTGGATAAATTTGGTAGAATGTTTAATACAGATCAGAAAATCAGTGGAGAATTGTTAAGATACATTATACAAATATTCATAGGAAGGTAATAGAAAGCATGTAGTCCTCTGGAATAACATCTCCCCAGAGACACAGATGGGGTTCCAGAAAATTCTTAAGACCTGGCTATGCTCCCAGCCCAGGATTAATGTAATTGTTATATAATGATGTATTTTTGTAATGTTTATACTTCTAGATGTTTAGTCTGGGCTGCCTGCTTATGTGGGTTGTAACTGTTTTAATTGTTCTACTGGGGTTGTTGGTTTTTTGGGGGGATTTTGTAAGCTGCCCAAGGTCTTCTGCAGTGGGTGACCAAAATAAATCTAATAAATTAAATGTGAGGAACAAATACTTGTCAAATGAATCAAAAATTGTATGCCTAAGCATGTGTTTTTGGTAACTTTGTTAGGTAAAGGGAGAGTTGGATATGTCAGGATAAGTATAAAAGTTAATTGAATGTAGTAGGAATGGATTACTTAAGAAACAAGTCTGGTAAGTCAAAAAAGATAGGGTAAGAAATGAGTGGGTGCTAAATGATTGTGGACTGAATACAAAATTGAAAAATAAAACAGGAAATATGAAAGAAAAGTGAATGGACTGAAAAGAGGAAGACCAATAAATTTGCAGTAGGAAGTGTTAGTGAGATCCTCAAAAAACAACTAATAAATTTAAAAAGGGATAATGCATGAGGTGGTGGAAACGAGAACAGTTTTCAGGAATCTAAAAGTATGGAGAGATATAGTTGATCATTTAGAATAAATTGGTTGTGATTCCTTTTATTTTATCATATCTTTCATTTCTTTGGATTGCTCTCTATTGTTCCTTTTCCGTATTCCACGGAAGAGCATTTCTTACCCCAAATGAGAACTGTATGATGGCAGGCGTGGGTTCTGCTTTTCTTCGCTGCCGGTTCGCTCAGTGACGTGCTGTGCAGGCGTGCATGTGCAATGCGCTTTGCGCGTGCTTCATGCATGCGCAGTGCTTTAAAAAAGCTTCTGCGCATGCGCAGTAGCAAAAAACAACAAAAGAACCGGTTTGGGGGTGTGGCAGTCCTGGGTCGCTGCCGGTTCTAGCATTCAGGCCGCCAAGTTACTACTGGTTCTATAGAACCGGTCCGAACCGGGAGGAACCCACCTCTGTATGATGGTTATGTATGATGGTTATGCAGGTTATGTTTTATGCATGTATGCATTCAGAAAATGCAGGATACCAGGTTGCTAAAACACATCTCCTAAAACAGTAGGGCCATACTAATAAAACTTTTTAGAAATAGAAAAATGAACTAAACCAACATTTAGAAATATCTTACATTTCATAAATTTTGTATTGACCATTAGAATGCTAGACCAGATGGCTGTTGGCTTCAACCAATAGAGCCTTCTTGTATTATTATGACTCCTCAAGTTTATTGTTTTTAATAATTCCATTGCATCTATGAGCATTGCAAACCACATTATTGGTAGGGGATTCTGGGAAAGGATTTGTCTATTCCAAATTCTTCAACCTCAGGAGGATCTCATCAGAACTAATCTGCACTTTACATTTAGTTCATAGTGAAACATGACAGTGTTTTACTCTCTAACCTTGCCCTACTGAGCTTGTGAATTGAACATTGTCCTTCTGTTGCGTGGTCTCAACAACTGGTCATTTTCTGGGTCTCTGCATTTATACAATAAGCTATCAGCTCCAATTTGTGTGCATAATACTCCAGTGCCTGTCAGGAATGGGAATAATATTGATGTTTTTCATGGTCAGTCCCATTTTTCATTGAGCAAAGTTCACTCAAACAATGTTGCTGTTAACAGGTTTAATAATAGAAACGTTTCTTCTGCAAATGGAGCTACTGTAAAAGCAAAAACAATTGGTTCATATTCCAGTTATACTGCACTGTTTGTGAATAAACACAAATGTGTGTCATTACCACATATATGAAACAAGTTAGCAATCTGCACTAAGAATGAGCAGAATGTATGGCCCTCTTTCATAATATGTGTATTTCTTATTATAATGAAAAGTAGTTAATTAAAACGATAGTACATTTTATCCAATGTGCCTAGAAATCCATCTCTTTTTATTAAATTTTGTTCATTTTTTTCTCTCTGAAATAAGCAGCATTTAACATTACATAGAAGCTTCTTCTCATTTAGGATCAACAATATTAATGAGAAATTTCACTATATATTATTCTTAAATAAGAACTGCAGCTAGAAAAATATATTTGCCTAACCATCAACACTTTTGACATTTTATTCAGCTCATAGAAACCATCATTATGGTTTCTGGTTTATCCATATAATAGAAAAAGTCAACTTTCTATTACAACTTTTTACAGGAAAAACATATAATGGCAAGAAGTTTTCAAAAGCCAATGAAAACTATATGTGAAAGACATGCTATTTAAATAGATTTGCCAATGTAAGGGGGAAGGTCAGAAGAACCAGCAATTTCATAGAGTTTATTTTTCCATGACTTAGTTCTGAATTAATGAGCAGATGTCATACATTATCAAAGCCCAGTGAGACAAGGAAGGTGATGTGGCCCTATCCAATATTTACTTCCTTGTTTTGGGGTGCTTCAGCAGCCTCATTTCCAAGATGTGTGTGGATGTGGATGTGTGTGCGCACATGCGTGCAATGACCCTTCAAGATGCCTTACTTGTGACAAAGTACATTGTTCCACTGGTGACTGACTATGAGTGACTGACTATGGGCTTGGCTAAGTCTTCCATATTGATTAATATGAAGCAACCACATTGTTAAGACTGGTAGAATCTATACAGGACTTTATAGATGAGGCGATGGCAATCTCCTAGTCTTGTTTAATCTTTAAGCAGCATTCTTTACCACTGATGATGGTATCCTTTTGGAAAGCCTGAGAGAATTGGGGATCAGAAATACAGCTTTGTAGTAGATTTGCTTATTCCTGACTAAAGCATTCCATCAATGGAATGTCAAGACTTAAGCACTTCAAAAGGGGTACCTCAGGACTTGGACCTCTTTCCCATCAACCTCAATATCTACATGGATCCCTGGGAAACTACTGGTGGAATTTTGGTCTGGCCCCTAGAGGTTGTAAGCAACTGGATGTGAATGAATAGGATTAGGGTAATGCCTAGCAAGGTGGAGATGTATATATTCAGAAATTCTAGTTCTAGGACTGTGACATTCTGGAAGGTGTTGCGGAGATAAAAATAATTAGAGGTGAAATGAATCTTGTTTCCCTGCTCTCAACCCTCAAGGATAAGACCGGAGTCCAGGAAAGAATAAAAGTAATATATTTGCATAACAAAAATAAGAACATCTACGTCTGTGTCTACATGGTGAAGAACAAAGAGAACAAAGGAAAGATGAACACATGCGCAGTACAGGTATCACATGGGAACTTCATATCAGTGTACAATGTCATTTCAGAATAAGAGTCCTGCTGACAAATTAAAATGAACGTAGTGACAGAAGGGATGACATTAACACCTAAAGGGGCGGATGAGTAGATATGAGGTCCTCTTGGATTGGCAAGAACAACAGATGGAAGCTCTGTCCAAGATCTTTGATCAGCTTTGGCTGGTATGACAACTGTGACTTTCTCTGGATCAGGAGACCCTACCAACAGTTATCCATGCCAGTATCATATTATGGCGGGTTCACTGCAATTTGCTCTACAAAATAATAGAGTTTTTCAAAACACAGCAGACAAGGACCAGATGTATATTTGAGTCTTATACCTTAAGGGAGGGATCAGTTCTTCCATTAGAGACTTAGTAAGAAAAATACTGTCTTAAATGCACTCACTTAGAAATTTGGACTGGAGTATATTATTCATTCTCAAGATTCCGTAATCTAACCCTTTTTTCCTTTCATTAAAACTGATTCAAAGACTCTGAATAAATCTATATTTCTTGGGCATGCTTTGTTGATAAATGCTTGACAGCTGCCCACAAAGGCTATTTGGAAGTTACAGTGATACCAATACAGTAGTTTCTTGCATGCTGACAGGTCAACAACTGTACTATGAGACCTGTTGACAGTTGGCTTTTGGGTACAAATCAATGATTTAAAAACCCCTTTGGAACCATCTGATTCATGTTAAATATGCCAGCTCACTATATTCTGACCAAGAGGGCAAGCTGAAAATTCCCCTTCTAAATGTCAGGATAGGTATGTGGAAAAAATTTACAGCTATAAAATCATATGGGGTATTGCAGCTATGATTACTGACTTATTTGATTTGAGAAAACCACCAGTGATTTCTGGTGTGTATCCATATCTGTTGTAAACAGTTCTGATGAATGTAATTGTCACCAAGCCCAGAAGTCATACCATAAAAGGATTTTTGTAACTGTGAAATTTATTCCCTTCCACTGAACCAGTTTTATTCCATTTTCAAAAATTATTTCATACTCAGAAAAGATGCTCAGTTTCTAAACCAATTTTTGAAGTTTTTAAAAATTACCACTGCAAACTAGGCAAAATATAGAACAGAAGAACATCAGAAAAACTGGACTAGACCAAAGGCCAACTACTCTAGCATCTTGTTGGGGTTAATCAGGTCCCATGGAAAACCCACAAATAGGATATAAGCTTAACAACACCCTCCTATCTCCAATATGTTGGCCAGAAATTGGTAATAAAAGCAATATTGCATCTAGTGTTTTCTTTTATCCCACCTTTTTATTTTTATACATAACTCAAGATAGCAAACATACATAATATTCCTTTCTCGTCTTATATTCCCCACAACAATAACCCTGTGAGCTGGGTTCAGCTGAGAGAGGGCCTGGCCCAAGCTCACCCAGTTAGTTCTTGTGCCTAATGTGGGACTAGAACTTACTCTCTCCTAGTTTCTAGGCCAGCATCTTAACTATTACTTCAAACCTCATCATTCATAAATTTATTTAATCCTCTCATGTTTTTTTTTCTAATCAACAGCACTTTCCTACAGGAACATTTCTTATACTTAATTTTAAAATCTTTATTGTTTTAAAGAATTCTAAACAACCCATAGGAAGGACTCTTGTAATTATTTTTAAAATCTTATTTCAAATCCATCTGGTCTCTTAATATGTTAATAACTTTCCATATATTTTATAGTTTAGCATCTACATGCTATCAGAAAGGGAGCCCAAGAACATGTATTTACTCTCTCTTTCTCTCTTTTTGTCTATGTGTATACTTTATGTTTGTGTATGTGTGTGTGTGTGTGGTGTGTGTGTGTGTGTGTGTGTGTGTGTGTGTGTGTGTGTGTGAGAGAGAGAGAGAGAGAGAGAGAGAGAACAACTGTAGAAAAAAGTGACCTTAGAATAGCAATTTCATAGATGACTTTGGGCCAGTTGTGTCTTTCAGCACAACTCACTTCACAGGGTGGTTGTTGCTGGGGGGGGGAGGAGGAGGAAGGAGTATTGGGTATGTTTGCCACCTTCAGTTATTTATGTCATTTATGGAAATAATTACGATGGGATATATAAATAAATAAACAGCAACAGAAATAGACTCTGAGTATTAACTATCTATGCTTAACTATCTATGCTTTGTAAAAATCTCCCCTTTATTTTTTTTAAGTAAGTTTTGAGGTACTAAAGGATCAATTGTACTAGCTATGGACTTCTCCCATTCAAAGAAAATGTTTCCAATAAAAAGGAGCAGAATCATCAATAAATTAATTCATCTCCCCCAAATATATGAGGTAGTGCAATCAAAAAGGCTGACAACCAATCCTCTAGTGGTGTAAACTAGTGGTGTGGATATATGACCATTATAAACATGTAAATATGCTTTATAAGTTGTATTGTTTTGCCATTACCTTAGCAACTTGATTAATCATTATTTGTTCCACAATGTGAGCAAATGTAGCATCCAGCCACCAAGTGCTTCTGCTATTAGTAAGCTTCAAAAATATTTGTTATGCTATCAAGGCAGGACTGTAGATAAGCTTATAATTATATATGGTTTATGGTTATTTTAAGGGAGTTTGAAGCATAGACAGGTTTCAATGATTTTCAATGATAATGAATCACCCAAAGTTTAATGCTTCAGGCCATATGCAAATGTTAATAAACAAACATCATTACCTATTAATTTCTAGTCCTACATTTCTAATTGTATTTGCATAGTTCACGAAGGCCAAAGAGTCAGTGTCTCATACCTCCAACATTTGATTTTGCTTCGTTTTGCTCTGTAGCTGCCCTCAGCTCATGAAAATGCCTGAAGAAGCTATGGCACATACCTAACACTCACCTAGCCCATGCACAGGATACCAGAGAAGTTTTCTCTACAGCATGAAATTTGGAGAAAGCTGTGAGAAGGTTCTCAAATCTACCCTGCAGCTCTCACAAGCTCTTTGTTGACACAAATATCATGGAGAGAAGGTGGGGGGAGGGACCAAAATTATTTCTTGGCAATCTCTGTTTTTAAATAGCTCTATGAAACATTATCTATAAATTTGGAATGAGAATCTCCAATATATGGAAGATATGGAGTAATATATTGCTACCTATTACTAAGCAGAGATAGAGTAGAGGCTCTGATCTGAATCTGATCCCTGGAGACTGGGTATAAAAGCCAGCTGAAATAAAAGCACAGTGAATCTTAACTCAGCAAGTATGTTTGTTATCTGGTCTTTGATGGCTCCTAGATATATTCTCTAAGGAGTTACATTTTGTGGGTTCTCCTGAATTCAAAGAACCAAGTGAACCTCAGCACCACTTTGTGTTATATACCAGTTACGTATTTTCTTGGGACAGATACAGAGGTGGGTTCCTACCGGTTCGGACCGGTTCACCCGAACTGGTAGCAACCCGCTTGTGACATCACAGAGCTGGTTTGGTCAGTGCCAGTCCATGGACGCCGCCATCTTTTTGGGGGGGGGACTTTTTTTTGGATTTTTTGGGGGGGGATTTTTTTTCTTCTGCGCATGCGCAGAAGCCGAGTTGCCGGCACTGCACATGCGCAGCCATCTTGTTTTTGGCTTTTTGGGGGGGGTTGGAATTTTCAGCACTGCGCATGCGAGTGCGCGCAAAGCGCTCACGTGAAACGTGGCACGGCCATGTGGCACGGGAGGAAGCGAACTGGCGGCAAGGTAAGTTAGAACCCACCCCTGGACAGATAATATTGACAATGGTAATTAACGTGCTTATCATGGTCAGGCTAAGCTAATCAAATGCTGCCTGAATGCAGCATGCTGATTTTGACCTACAAAGCTCTGTGTGACTTGGCTACCAGATACCACCAGGATGTCTTTAAGTCAAATCTGTCCATCCTATTTGGTCAACATAAAAGGGGAAGCTCCAGGTTCTGGACCCCTCCCAGGAAAAAGCAGGAACCCACTGGTAGGAACTTCTTTCTTCAGAGACCTTCAAACTGCTGATGTAAAAACTGTTTTGCTTTGTCCTGCAGGCCAGGCTATTGGACTATGACTGATATGTCATCCATGAGTAGGGAGTGCTGGACGGATGTAATTGTTGAACTATATTTTATTTGTGAATCATTTTATGTTTGGTTGTTTAGGAAATGTTTTTAATGGTCTCATTAATTTGAGTCCTTTTTAATGTGAATTGCCTGAAGTCATTCTGGAGTACAACAATATATAAAATTGGCAAGAAACAGAAAGATTTTCACTTTTTGAAAATACAATAATGGAAACCCCCTAATCACTTTATTTTAACACTTAGCTGTTAAAACACAAAAAGAAATACAATTGATATCATTATATTCCAAACATATTATTTTAAAAAAATCTTCATATGAATCTGGATAATGATGAATGAGCTCCTTGAGTTTTATTAACCCAATATAATTATTTAACATCAACTAGTGGAGAGTATCAAGATCTGAAGATCTTTTCCTTTTATCTGTATTAACCTTTAAAAAAAAAATAACTCAAGCCTGTAAACTGCAGTTCTTATATTAGAATACTTTTATTTTGTTTCATTTAAGCTATGGCCTATTTCATGCACATGTACTGTTTAAAAAAATCCAATTCCCTGAGTATAAAATAATTCATAGATTGGTCTTGTATATGCCTAGAATGGCAATGCTGAAGAGATGTGCAGCAGTGAGGACCTATCTTCAATATTTTGATTAGTTCTGCTTGGCTTATAGCTGAATGGATTTAAGATGTGCGCATTAAACAGAGTCATGTCTTTATGGTGACTTGGCAATTATTTAACCACTTCACTGTACCACAAACCTTTGTAATTCCCAAATAAATGAAATACATTCTTCATCCAAAGTGAGAAAGAATTACTGTGACAACAATGAACTTCGTAAGAAAATGTAAAGGTTATAATAAGCTTTAGGTTGTGCTTGGAAAGCACTCAATATACTGTGAATTCTAAATACACACGATTCTGATCGTGCAAAGGAGGTTTGAATAACCATAAATTGTTGGTTTTAAGGAGTGACTATTAGTAGATTGGTTTGCAAGCAACTACAAGTTTCACAGTACTGATGCTTGTCCATTACAATAGGTCCAATTAGAGGCTGCCTAAATTCAATATGGAATTCTTAGCCCTTCATATTTCTCTCTCTAGTTCAGTGATGGCGAACCTTTTTTGGTCCGCGTGCCAAAAGGTGGTGTGTGCGCGCGCGCCAGCGTGCGCGTGTGCCCACACCCATTCCCTCCCCCCACGCATGCGCACAACCCCCCCACGCTGCCCCCTGCGCATGCACACACAAACACACACATACGAAAAAGAAGAGG
>QLTV01003401.1:1051665-1084331 GCA_003457575.1 Thermophis baileyi
TCAATGTTCCCATATATTTAAAAATGTTGCAGAGCACGATTAGTGTGTTCATCTTCTGCATAGAAGACTTGGCCATGCTAGTTTTAAGGTTTTGCAGCAAATGCAAGAATTTGCAGAAGGGCTAAATTTGAAGGGATGCAAAACATATTTGGATTGTGCAGTATGCAAAGCATCGAAGTCCAAAGCATTCCCAGTTAGTAAATATAGCACAAGACAAACCAAGAGAGCTCTAGAGCTGGTTCATGCAGATCTGGTGGGACCTATGCAAGCCAGTTTGGGAGGAGCTAAGTATGCACTGGTAATTTTTGATGATTACAGCAGGTATGGGTTTTGCTACTTGCTTAAAAGTAAGACAGAGGTGTTACAACAATTTAAACAGTGGGTAAGTTTTGTAGAGAGAAGATACAGACAACAAGTATGTCAGCTGCAAACTGACAGAGGTACTGAATTTATGTCAACTAAATTCCAACAATGGTTGGGGCAGTTGGGGATAAGACACAGATGTACAAATCCTTACACAGCTGCAGAGAACGGAATAGTTGAAAAAAGGAATGGTGTCTTTCAAACAATGAAAGATTCATTACTGGAGGATTCTGGTATTAGCAGGTCATATTGGGGAGAAGGCATATTGACTGCCAATTATTTAGTAAATAGGCTGTGGAGTTCCTCCATTAATAATACTCCATATGCCATTCTATATGGGAGAAAGCCATCTTTGGCACATTTAAGAATTTTTGGGAGTACTGCATGGGTACATATTCCGAAGACAATAAGAAGAAAGGGACAGCAAAAGGCAAGAAAGCTCAAGTTTGTGGACTATGAGCCGGGGTCAAAAGGATATCGCTTCAGCGATGGAAGTAGAAGAATTGTAATTTCAAGGTCTGCTAATTTTGCAGAACAAATTGGGACAGAATTAATGCAAATTCTGGATATGTCTCACTAAATGACGATGATCTATTTAACGACAATAACTCATCTAATGATGAAAAATTGTTTATAGAAGATGTCAATGTTCAGGGAGGAGAGGCTGAACAAGACATGAAGCCAGAAAGGCTTAAAACACAGGAGCAGTTAATGCCACATAGGTCAGAGTGATGTAACAAAGGAATTCCTCCTGACAGGTATTCTGCCACTAAGGTAAAAATATGTAATGTGTGGTATGAGCCAAGAAGTTATAAAGAGGTATTGACATTACAAAAGGTTGAACAAGAAAAATGGAAGGAGGCCATGGATAAAGAGATGAAATCCATGGGAGAGCATGAAGTATTTATATAAGAAAAAGGTATTGCCAAATAATGAAGTACAATATAAGGCCAGGTTAGTGGCACAAGGTTTTTCACAACTAAAGAATGTGCACTACGATGAAGTATTTGCGCCAACTGTGAAAAGTGACAGTATAAGATTAGCACTGGCGTTGGCAGCAGCATATAGAAATGATGACCAAACCATTGGGTGGTGTCCACCATGGAAACTGTATAAAGTCAATAGGTCTGATGTCTCTTCCTGTCATGAAGGGAGGAGTGTTGGGATATTCATGAGCAGGAAGAGTCATGTGGTAACTCAGTCAGCCAATGTGAGTAAAGTGCTACTGAGTCTGTGCAAAAGGAATTAAGCTAGAAACTGGACATGTTTTCCAGTCTCAGGTCTGTCTCTGTATCTCTCTGTGTGAAGACTTCATTATGATATGTTGCTGTAAAGAAGAATGTATGGTACTGTAAATATTTTGATATGATTATAAAGAAGTTATTTGATTCAGCAAAATGCAGTCAACTGTGAGAGCTTCTGATTTATTTTTCTACAACAGAGGAAAAAAAAATTCTCTAACAGATCCCCTATCTGAATCCATCAGCGATCTGCCCATCTTCATCCTTAGTTCATGTGGAATTCTATTCAAGTTGGCAGATGCAGCCACAATTAAAGCCTTGTGTAGGAGAAGGACTTGCAGAGCCGGGAGGAGGGATAAAAAGAGGGATCTATTTAGCATTGTTATGCATTTAGCCCTCAACTTACAACCACAATTGAGTCCAAAATTTTTGTTGCTAAGCAAGACAGTTGAGTGATTTTTGCCCCATTTTATGACCTTTCTTGCCAAAGTTGTTGTGAATCACTGCAGTTGTTAAGTTGGTAACATGGTTGTTAAGTGAATGTGGCTTCCCCATTGACTTTGCTTGTCACTGCAAAGTGCCCTGCAACCGTCATAAATATGAGTCAGTTACCAATTTTGATCATATGACCATGGGGATGCTGCAATGTTCGTAAATGTGAAAAATTGTCATAAGTCACTTTTTTTCCAGTGCCACTGTAACTTCAAACAGTCACTAAATCAATTGTTGGAAGTCGAGGACTATTTATATAGCCACAAATGAACAAAGTCCAATCTCCCCTTGATTGCCTGACTGTTAGTTGAGTCCAACCCCACCCCCCTTATTTAGCTCTGACCATTCGTTGAGAAGATTCCTGTGGATAAGCTTTTAGTAATAAATCAGTTTAATTGAATCTTCCTGTGTGAATCTTTTTTGTCACTATTTAACATGTGCTACATGTACAGCTCACATAAAAGGGCAATGCTATTATTACATAGTCACAGCTGCCATCTTGAGTTTTTTAACATATGAAAACACACACACACACACACACACATAATGCCAGGATATTACATATGGAGGTGTCCATATTTCCTCAATTTCTTATAAAATTGTCTTTCTAAGATGACTGGTTACTACCAATGCCATTTTTCCCGTAAAAATAACTGCCTAGATAAATAGCATATGCCAAAAGGAAATATGTTTGAGGTATAACCCTATATAAAAAATATTTATGCTATCTTTAAAAAGGTTTTAAGCAATGGTTAAAAAAGACAGAGAAGAAATAAAACAAGAATTTGATTAACTGTTTTTAAAACCTCAAAGAGAACACAAGGTAGTTCTGAGGAAATACTAGTTATTAACTGTTAAAATTAAGTCTAAAATGTGCTTCAACTAATTATAAGGTTTTGACTCTAATGGGAGAATAACTAATTCATCAATATGGGTAATTATTTCAATGTGAAAACAAGAAGTATACTTCATTATAATATATCACTAACTATAAAGAATTGAATGAAAAGATAAAAATTATATGGTATGTAAAGTATTATAATTATCACCTATAACATTCTGAATTCAAATAATTGAACAATGGTAATTTTGGAATAGTAATGGAGCAAACTAAAATTAATATGGTGTTTCTACAGAAACTGATCCAGAGATGAGTATCAATTTTGGTTTTGAACGGCTTCATTCTTTGCAATCTTATATTCCTTTTATTCTATTTCTATTCTATTTATATTCAATAGTTTGCAAAAATCCAATATTCATTTAAATGTGGTTATCATCATCGTATCATTGGGAGGCACAGTGGAAAGCTGACAGCCAGGGTTTGAGACCTGAGCACCAGAGGTGGGTTCCTCCCGGTTCAGACCGGTTCGGCCGAACCGGTAGCGACCCACTGGTGATGTCATGATGATGTCACGGATCCAGTTTGGTTGGTGCCGGTCCGTGGGCACCGCCATCTTTTTTTGGAATTTTTTTTTTTGGAATTCTTTTTTTTTTTTTTGGATTTTTTTTGGGGGGGGGAATTTTTTCCAGGTTTATTTTCTTCTGCGCATACGCAGAAGCCGAGTTTCCGGCATTGCACATGCGTTGCCATCTTGTTTTCAGCTTTTGGGGGGTTATTTTTTTGTACTGCGCATGCACGTGCATGCCCACATGGCGCGCCCACGCAGCGCGGGAGGAAGCGAACCGGCAGCGAGGTAAGTTAGAACCCACCCCTGCTGAGCACCATTCAACAGGGTGAGCTCCCATCCTCACTCCTGCTCCTACCCACCTAGCAGTTCGAAAACATGCAATTGTGAGTAGATAAGTAGGTACCACTTCAGTAGAAAGGTAACAGTACTCCATGACATCATGCTGGCCACATGGAACGGAAATGTCTTCTGACAGCGCTGGCTCAATGGCCTTGAAACGGAGATGAGCACACATACCCCTAAAGTCAGCAATGACTAGCAGAGTAAAATCTGCAGGGATTCCTTTTATCATCATATGCACATTTTGTATGCAGCCTTGATTAGCATACACAAATTCTATTGATAATTTGTGGGGAGGATTTGAGGGTTGTTTTTGACTAGTGGTTTGTGTGGATTGTCCCTATATTTGCACTATTATTACCTTGCTGTTGAATATCCAGAGTCTATTGATGGGGGAAGTTTACAAAAAACTGCAAATATACAAGCAAATGTAGTTTCTCTTAATTTAAAGCAATATTATTTTTTCCTGAATGTATTTTTTTAAATCTGCATTTTTGGATTTAAGAACTACATCAAAAAATTGAAGATGTACAAACACTGAATTAAAGCTCCATTTGGTTTAGTTCACATATTGATTTGGAAAGCACTAATTAAATACTTTGCATTAATTGAGAAGATATCTCAACAAAACATATGTGGGCTTCTTACATTAGTAATACAATATTGTTTTGAAGAAGTAAGAATAATTCTAAGCCAACATTTATGCTAAACTTCAAAGAGTTATGATGTATATTATTTCAGGAAAAAATAAAATGAAAGTTCTCAAGCAAATGAGAAGTTTGAAGACCACACTGCTTATCATTGTTGGTTTCCTTTTTGAATGAGATCAGTAAAGACTAGTAAACTGGATCCCATCTCCACCCCACCCTTTGCCTCTTGATTCACTGTTTGGTTGCATCTATACTGAATAGCTCTATCTGCTTCTTCTTCTTCTTGTGCCATATCCGTCATTTGACATTGGCGATCATGTTGGCAATCCTATTTTTATCAACAGCCGCACGAAAAAATGCTGTTGAGTTTTGTCCAAACCAGTCCCTTAGATTTTGAAGCCATGATGTTCTTTTTCTGCCTGGACCTCGTTTGCCTTCAATTTTTCCTTGGAGGATTAAGTGAAGTATGCCATATTTTTCTGGGTGTCGCATCACATGTCCAAAATATTCTAACTTGCACTTTTTTATGGTTAGGGTTAGGGTTAGGGTTTCTCAGATAGCATATCACCTCCTATTTCACTCAATAGTGAATATCATATATCACCTCTTCAATAGCTCTATGGTGCCAGATAAATGTGTGTAAGAGGGGCTTTTGAGACATGCATACTGAGGTGGCTGTGCTATCTCTACAGGCAGTCATATAACCAGCTATAGTGTCTTGCTCTGAGGATCCCTCAGAATGATGTTAGCTGTCTGAAAGATGTGTTGTACTTCTGCTGATTCCAAAGAAAGGAGCTAAAGAAAAAACACTAAGTTCTCTTCCTATCTCAAGCAGCTGATTGTCTTGGCTGTCTCTCTCTTCTATTTCCTTTGTCATGGTTGCAGGACAGTAGGGGGATTTGAATCAGATACTTATCTGGCATAAATATTCTTCCTCTGATACATTACACTTGCAAAAGCAGTTTTTAAAATGTCCAAGGAACAAACAGAAAGATTCCCACGTCTCAAAGTCTTCACATCCAACCTCAGCATTGGCTCACTCAATCAATGCATCACTTATGTTGTATAATGTGGTAACACCGACAGAGATATGCACAATTTTTCATGCAGTTAATTATAACTATAGCTAATTGTTCATGTAATTAAATGTATTGTTTTGTGACCTCCTGTTAAACTCCGATTAGTCTCTTGGGCTCCATAAATGAAAGTTGCCAAACAGAATCAGGAACTAATCATTAATCTCTTTGTTTCAGCTGGGGTGGAGTTAGAATTCCTGTGAATTTGAAGTACTTTATCAGCTGGAAGTTGATTCATTTAAAATTTGGCATGAATGATTAGATGTAGGAAAATAAAACTAAAGAAATATCTTTTACAAACATACACTTTTGGAACTTCAGAGTTGTATAGAAAGCATAATCAAAAATTATTCTTAAAGCTATTGTAACTTGTAATATACTACAATATGCTTTGTTATTCTTCCCACTTCTAAAAGAAGAATAAAGGGTTCCACATTATCTAGACCACGAGTGTCAAACTGCCACGTCATGTTGCCATTATGTGACGTTTTGCAACGTTTTTTCCATTCACGGAGCTAGGATGGGTATGGCCTACACGTAATGCATCCGGCTCACGGGCCGCCAGTTTGACACCCCTGATCTAGACAAAGGATTTATATTATGCAGCTTCCTGGTCCTTCTTCCTCTTCAACTCTCTTCCAAAGTTGTGAACATCCTCAAACACAAATTATTAGTTCAAGACACTGTTCCTGCTATCCTTTAGGTACTTAGGGACTACAATGTCCTTTACTCATAGAATTCAGGGAGCTACAATGCAAAATATTTAGATGTCAATCCAGAGAAAGTGGCAAAAAGGTTGAAAGAACTGAGTAGTTCATGACAAACAAGATTCCAAACAGTACAAAACAATTGCCATATTTGCATAGGAAGATTTTTAACCTTCCCTTTCAAATAGTTTCCATTATACAGTATTTGAAAAATTTTCTCCCCAAAGAACAGTACTCTATGGACTGCTAATGCAGAATAAATGTGTGTCCTGAACACAAGCAGAAGCATGTAGAACATAGAACATAGAATAATAGAGTTAGAAGGGGCCTCGGAGGTCTTCTAATTCAACCCCCTGCTCGAACAGGAGACCCTATATCATTTCAGCTCAATGTTTAAATTTACATGTAGGAAGAGAAGATTAGATATCACCTGCAACATCTAAAATTAATCCATATATTTATCTGTGAATCACATAATATATTATACCTGATTCTGATGTCTATATAGAATAACTTTATTGTCACTTTGAATATACACTAATCGGCATACATTAAAATGAAATTTCATTGCATACAGCTCTCAAAGGGTCACCACCTCCAATATACACTACATAAAATGACTAAACAAACAAACAAACAAATAAATAAATACAAAATTATGCATATATCCACATATATTATATGACACAGAGAAACAACACAGTCTAGTTCGGATATATACATGTCCATGGCGAGAAAAACGAATCTTGTGAGTTTACCAGATGGATGGCATAGGGAACAAAGCTGTTACAGAATCTGGTAGTCCTGCTAGAAATATTTGAAAATCTCCTCCCAGAGGGGAGCAACAGAAACAGACCATAAAGTAGGTGTGTGCTTTGAGCTCAATGCTTTGAGCTCTAAGCATATAGCGCTTATAAGCAGTATCCTGAATAACAGGAAGCGAGCTTCCTATAATCTCGGCTGTCCTTACCACTCTCTGTATGGACTTTCTATCTGAGGCACTGCTGCCACCAAATGAAACAGTGATGCAGTTTGTTAAAACACTCTCAATTGTGCCTCTGTAAAAAGTGGTCAGGACAGAAGGAGAAAGATGTGCTCTCCTCATCCAACGCAGAAAATGCAGACACTGGTTTGCACGCTTCACTAAGGATGATGTGTGGAGAGACAAATTCAGATTGTTAGTTATCTGCACCCCCAGATACTTAATACTGTTGACCACTTCTACAGCTGCATCCTTGATACTGAGTGGAGAATGACTATGCTGGCTCTTTCTAAAATATACAGTGATCTCCTTTGTTTTATTAACATTTAGAACCAGGTTACTTTTATTGCACCAGTCCACCAGAGCCTTCACCTCTTCCCTATAAGCATCTTCATTGCTGTCCTGGATAAGGCCCACCACTGCCATGTCATCCGCATACTTCACAATATGATTCATAGCAGATTTGGCACAGCAGTCATGGGTCATCAAGGTGAACAGTAGCGGACTCAAGACACAACCCTGTGGGGAACCTGTATTCAAGGAGATGGAGTTGGAAACTGTTCTTCCAAACTGGGGCCTATCAATAAGGAAATCCAGTATCCAATTACATAAAGCAGTATTATATATAATAAAACCTAATAGGCCCAGTTTGTTCACCAAATGCTGAGGAATGATTGTGTTGAACACCAAACTAAAATAAACAAACAACATTCTCACATGGGTATTCTCCTCCTCCAGATGTGCCAAGCTAAGATGAAGGACACAGGAAAGTGCATCATCTATAGAGCGGTTCTTCCAATAGGCAAACAGTAATGAGTCAAATGTACAGAGAAGGCATGAAACCATACCTCTCTAGGAATTCCTTGCACCCAAATCAGGGGTGAAATGCTCCCGGTTTGCTCGTACCTATCGGTCGCCGTAGAGCCGGTCGCCAAGGTAGCGCGAGGCGCCGCCCACCCGCCCGGACACCGCCATTTGGGTTCTTTTACCCTCTGTGCATGCGCAAAGCATTCGGTGCATTCGCAGAGAGTAAAAGAACTCAAATGGCGGCGTCCGGGCGGGTGGGCGGCGCCTCGCACTACCTTGGCAACCGGCTCTATGGCGACTGACAGGTACAAGCGAACCGGGAGCATTTCACCCCTGACCCAAATAGACAACCATGCTTCTCTTCACCTACTTCACCTTCCAAATTCTTATACCAAAAGGACAAGGCATGCCTATCCAAAATAAGAGGGGCTCCAAGGGTAATAAACTTAGAAAACAACAGGTTAAAAAAGGTTGTCATAGATCAATGAATCGGGCACAAGCAATAGCATAGCCAGTTTTCTGCTAGAATCTGAGTTATATTTGTTCTCCAAATAAAACAAGTTTCTTATCTAGGACTGCCTATAGTATCTTGGCTGGGAAAGGGGGAATGAGTTGCTGAGCAAATGATGTAATGTCTCCCTTTTAAAGAAACCATTATTTTCCTTTCCTGTGCTCTTTTCCTGTGTTTACTGAAGTTTCTGTTATTACTTTAACACTGTAATCTCCAAAGCTATAAA
Organism: Thermophis baileyi; assembly: GCA_003457575.1. NCBI lineage: Eukaryota > Metazoa > Chordata > Lepidosauria > Squamata > Dipsadidae > Thermophis > Thermophis baileyi. The sequence continues at coordinate 1,060,469 of QLTV01003401.1, forward strand.
CCAAACTGGAAAAAGGGTGGTAGCTCTATCCTTCAGCATTTTAATGATACTGAGATTCCTAAAGGGGGAGAAACCTTCAAATTCACTATTTCTATCATTAAATGTTACCCAAGCATGATCCCTCAGCACTTTGGTCGAGCTCTGGAGCCAACTTTGTCATGTGCAACCACAAAGAGCCCCAGGATAACTATGAATCTTTCCCTCTGAATCAGGGGCATAATTAGTCCACTTTAATGTGGCCCAGACGGTGCATTCATATCCCAATCCCCAAATAAAAACTTTTCAGGATACTAGAATTCATTTAAAATAACAGATTTTTTTTTTAAAAAAACTATAAAATAAGCGTTCGTTTAATTTCCTTCTACGTATAAATAAATGAACACAGATTCCTCAGGTTTGTGATAAATCTATCTAACCTGATTTTATGTGTTTTTAAAAATGGGATGTTTACTTAAAAATGACCACAGCAACTTCCCTAAGGTCATCCACTAAGCCTGTGGGCCTCAGTGGACGTGCAGACTTTCCCTTAGTGCCCGTTCATCTCTTTATTTTTAAAAAATGCTTCTAATCTCTGCTGATAAGAAAAGAAGTGGGTATTTGAAAGCCAGGGTTACCTAGGAATGGATCTGTCCAAGAAAAAAGAAAGAAAGAAATGAAACTGCAATTGCAGGGAGTATCCTGAGAGGCCAGAGGAAATAGTAGTCCAATGTCACCATGTACTTTCAGAAAATCAAATGAACCATACCCACCCTTGATGACACCCACCAATGCAGCCACATTTCATTTTATTTACTTATTTATTTTATATTTAAACAATGTATAGGCTGCATAACTCCAACAACTCTGAGCAGCTTTCAATTAAATTTTTTTGAAAAACAGAAACAGAATCATGAATGGTTCCCAAAACAACATATAACCAAATAACCCCCAACCAGCAGGGACTTAGCCTTCACTCTGCCCTTGACACGTGAAACCCTTCAGTAACCTTCACTATATTGTTTTCATTTACGAAGGCACAGGTTTTTTAAATGCCCCAGGCTATAGTTTATAATAATTATAGAAATTGGAAAAAATATAATGCAGACTTGATTTGAATACTGCATTTAGCCCAACAAAGTTCTCAAGGTATTGAAAGCATGCTGAGATGAAACGAGTAATGGGTCCTTTTTTTCTAAGTAAATTCCCTTAAGAATTCCCCTTAAGAAAAACAGATTGATGACTTTATCTAGGTTTTTTGGCTTTGTACATCATTTTCTTTCTCATTAATCTTGCTTCTCAGTAGAGATGGTCTATTTCTCAGTCATATTTTACAATAAAGTACTATAGCAATGATGATAGAGAGCCCAGCCTTCATGATAAATATACTGCTGAAATGAAGAAAAGATGGTTAATGGGGAAGGAAAGACTTACAAAGGGACAATGACATTCAAACCAAGTTCTTGAGTTGCTTTGGTTGTAGTGTATGTCTTTTGTACAAGCCATGGTTGCTGGAGCTCACATTTCTAAAAATAGCAGCCACAACAACATCAGCCTCAGCCTCATAAGATTGGACTGTTAAGATAATATGGGGAAGGATACCTGTGTAATTTTTTTCTAGCTCCTGATATAGGAAAAATTATAATGAGATAAAGCTTAAATTGTAAAGTCCTCTCTTTTGAGTTTTGCAAGACAGTTACAGAAATCCAAAGGTCAACCACAAGGTTTTTAGGTTCACAATATTGGGTAACTGCAATTGCCAGGCAATGCTTTCCAAACTTTTTTCTTCATTCACTTCACTAATCAGTTTTGTCCTTATTTATATGTCCCTGCTGTGATCGGGTAATGGATTCATATACTGTATTGTTACCCAAAGAAAAAATGCTTTTACCCAATTTTGGGCAATTTACCCAAGTTTGGGAAGCGATGTTTAAATGAGTGCTGCAAGACATTATTAGGCTCAATGAATAAACAATATGACTTGATATATAGTGGCTTCTGTGTTTAAACAAAATTTTGAATCTTCCCAAGTTGCTGTGGATCCAATACTAATCTTCACGGACTGTAAAAATCAAGCCATTTTGATTATTTGGATATTACATTTTTGCTTCATTCAAAGAAAGAACAAACTTCCATTCATAGAATAAGAGTTGTAGTTTTCTGGGTGCACTTCTCTGAAAATAATTTTCATTCTATTCATGGAGGAAAAGTATAAATAGGCAATATATTTGACATATATATTCAGCACATACTATATACTCAAAATTAATTGAAATAGCATATTTGTCTTCTAGATATTTCATCAGAAGATGTTTACCTTTTGGTAAAGTAGCCTCTTTTTATTTGTAAAAATAATAACTTATTTTCTTCATAAGCTATTAATGAGCCATATTTTTATTTACATGCTCTGGAGAAATAGAGGTGATTTGAACATTCAAAACTGCTATTTAAAAAAGTAACTGATACATCTGATATACCTGCTGCTGTTCATTATTTTTCCATCAAACATGCTGAAAAGTATAGGCCATAACAGAGGAGTGCTGGACAAAACCAGAGCCTCGTGAGCAATAAAATGTTAAGAAAGCATGTTGGACAGTTTAATGTGTTTTCATCTTGTAACATAAAGCTCATTCCCAGAATTTCACTGGACCATGTGGACAGGCCAACTGTCACAGCCGTCTATCATTCCTGAATTAGCTGAAGGCAGACAAAGCAGGCTTTGTGAGGAAAGCAAAGCAGGAGCCTCCAGCGTTTCCATTTCTCATTCAAGGGCACTGTGGCAGCATTGTCTTCCCCCTCTCTGAGAAGAGAATGGAACAATTATGTTAGTGAAATTCCATAGTGAGTTTGAAAGACTGTTTATGTCCAGGCAGGGAGACAGTGAAGACTGAAAAGAGTTTCGTGACAGTGGGATAGAAGGTTTGACATAGATTCTTCTGTGGCATGGCAGATCTGATGGTCCTGTCTCACAACAGTGTAAGTCAGAAGAAAATCTACAGATGGAAATGGGGTAGAACTCATATGAACAGATTTTCATGTATTCCTGACTTTTGTAGCAGAACCTTTTCATTTGGGAATTTACAGAATTTCTTCTTCGGCTAGCGATTTTTATTCCAGACCATCTTTCCAAATGCAATCTCAAGTCTCCATTTTGAAGAGGAACAGAAAATTGAAACAACTACATTTTGAATGGAATAGAGAACTGTTACGGATATGTTCATATCACTGAAATATTTTATATAAAATTGGAAAAGTGAGTTCTGTGCCTGGGATTAAAAAGCGAAGTATTGTGCAAGATTTCCACTTGGGGTTATTAATTTAATTCATGTAATAATGCTGAGAGTCATCAGGTCCCCACATTCCTCAAACTTTATCTTTAATATATTGTCACCCAGATTTCCTCAGCACCTTCCTAGGTCAACTTTATGCTTTATAGATTACATCGATCTATTTTAACAATAATTATTTTTTCTTGTACTGTTTTTGCTCAAGGGGACTATATGTGGAATAAGAAATTTTGTGTACACACACCAAGAAAACATCCAGACTACTTTATGTATTTATTGATATCCAAGTAAACATTCATAGGAATGCAGTGCAGGGGTTGGTCTGTAGACTGGCTGCCTTAATTTTAATATCATTAAGCCGCTTTGTAAATGAAAGTTGAATGTGATCCTAGTATTGTAGTATTCTTTTCTTGAATTTAATTTTGCTCAATGATTCTCATTTTTTCCCTTTCAGTACCTTTTTTTATCATAGCACAAACTATTGATCAGTTTCATTTCAGTCCTAAAAATATTCTGCAGCCTGTTGTTACTGGGGAGAATCAGTTGGGCTTAATTCTAAATTTCCAGTTGCCATCAATGGCAGCCCCATGAAGTCATTGCCCAGGAGCACAATGTGGTTCAAAGAATGGTTGTCTCCCACTTCCAATTCTATGACTGGCTCTGAACAACCACTAATTTCTATGGCTGAGGAAAGGAAAGTAAGTGCAGAGAAGGTGGGATGAGGATGAAGAAGGGTGAAACAACACATGCAGAAAGTAGAGTATGGGAAAAAGGTGAGAATGGAGAACAATAACGCAGGGAAATTGAATGAAGAAAAACACTAGCAGCAAGAAGACAGAGTGGTGGCATGCAACAGAGAAATTGTGCACATATCTAAGAAGACTTACTCAGATAAAGAAGATTCATATGAACTGGATGAGAAGATTGACAGAGATGATAGCAAGAGGACAAATAGGAGGGGTGTGATAAGGAAATGTGCAAAGAGCACCAACTTACTTTCTTCTCTGACACATACCCACATGAAATCAGGTTACCATTAGGCTAAAGAGCAACATTTTCTAAAATGGACATACACCCTTTGGCAGTAACTCTTCAGGGCAGCCATTTTCAAAACAGTTTTTAAATTAAAGCTTGGACTATTAGGAAATGGGGTAAATAATTCCTGCAAAAGACCAACAATCTCATAGGTGCCTTTCTCTCTATCATGAAAGATTTGGTTTCTTGATCAAATTACTAGTTTTTCAGTCTCACCAGTTTTCTATTTGGTGAAATGAATGTAGTCCAGTGAAGCAAAACACTGCACACATTTTATTAAGACTTTATAAAGACTTCATTGTCATTAGACAACACACATATGTTTTCATTGTCTGTTTGATCATGCCTGTAGTTGGATGGGATGATATTTATCCTTTGTATCTTCTAGACATGACTGAGTTTCTGTAATAATTCCTATTCTGCAAATTTCTGATCACTTATATTATTGTGCTTTTTAAATCATCATTTTTTTAATGTAAAAGGCACATTATTTGACTATTGATTGTAGAAGAACTTTAATGCCAGAGAGCACTGAACAAAGTTCTGAGAAAATATTAACTAAGTACTTACAAGAAAACAGAAATATATCACTTAATTTAGAACATGGCCTAGTGTGCAAGTTCCATGTCAAGATATAAAAAGTTAAGCTGCAACATTGCAATTATAATGGCTTTTGCTAAAATCTCTTAGGACAAGCATATACTTTCTCGGCCTCAATTAGCACTAAACTAATTAACACAGCTCTCTTATATACTTGTGTACAATAGCTCCATTATTTCTTGCCAGTCCCTGGTGTTATGTAAGAGTGATTGAGTAGCTAATTAGTCCATAATTGTATTTAAACATTATATACTTGTTCAAGCTGAGTACTCCTTCCAAAATAAAACTAAATGAAACTGAGTGATATAAGAAATATATTCCCAGAAACTTGTCTGTAAAGTATTGATAAAAAATGAATTTTATTAAAAGTAGTGTAGATATATAGAACATGAAGTAATACAAATTACTTGGCCTGATTTAAAATTTATTACATCAATGTACTGTATGTTCCTTTAGTCTTCCTTAAAAATTAATCTCTGATTCTATTAACATAAAAAATAACACTTTAGGGAGTAGCCACATTTTCTTTTTTAGTTATATAACTGCATCAGGCTAACATATTGCTTTTACATTTGAAATCATATTGGCTTTTTTTTTAGGTTGAATTCATATTTTCTTTTTTTTTTTGTATTCTTATTCTAGTAAACTTGCTTCTTTAGTTCATATCTGACAATTTTTATATTACACACTTTTTCATTTGATGAGGCTTAGAATGATACATGGTTAATGTGCTACATTAGAATTGGACATGATATATTCTTGATCTTATACCCACCATTTTCAAGAAAAATACCAAGAATCACTTGGAATTCCTAAACCTCATTGATCGAGAACTAGAAGAAAACCAGAAAGAAATCAAAGAAGTTGTTAATGAAGAATTTGAAAAGAGACTGCCGAAGACCAAGAATAAATGATGGAAATTGCCTAGAAGAGAAACCCAAGGCCAAGAAAGACAAAGATCTAGGGAAGGAACGTAACAAAGAATTTCAGAGAACTGTTAGAAATTACAATGACATCTGTAAAGGCATCAAAAATTAAAAGAGACAGGAAAAAACAAGGAAAGCCTTCCAAAGATCTCTGAACTCAGAAAGAGGCTCCAATCTTGAATTGGTACGGTATGTAAAAGAACAGCAGTAGACAGCTGATAATTGATTAAAAGAGTATCTAAGAAAGATGGAAGGCATATGCTGAAATTCTGTATGGCAGAAGTATTAATATCTAACCTACCTTAAATGATATTGCCTTTTTACAAGAATCTCTGGTACTAAAATATAAAGTTAGATCAGCACTCCAATTAGTGCCACGTCAACAAGCTACAGGAATAGATAGAATTTCTGCAGAAATATAGCAAGCAACAGAAGAAGAATATGTAAAGGCTCTAACTAAAAGATATCAGCAAATCTGAAGAACAACATAATTGTCAGCTGGTTGGAAACAGTTAATCTATACACCAGTACCAAGTAAAGGATATTTGACAGAGAGCAAACTAGTGTATAAGTTCACCCAAAGGAGCTTTTTCCAAAAGGCAACTGGATTTTCTTGTTTGTTTTTTTCTTTGAAAAGTTTTCGCTTCTCATCTAAGAAACTTCTTCAATTCTTCAGAAGTCTCTCCACTTAAAGCCTTGAAATAATATGAAGGTTGGTTTTGTAGAGGTAATCCAATTGAAACTCTTTCAAGTTAAATCAACCTTCAGAGAGCCCCATACACTTCTACTAGGCTGGTGTAAAATAGCATTCAAATATGTCATTAACTTTACCTTACAGTCTAAGGCATTGTTTTTCAAACTTCACAACTTTAAGAGATCTGGATTTCAACTAATAACTGAATTTCAACTTATAAAGCAGTATTAGTACCGTTTTATAAAGCCTTAGTAAGACTACACCTGGAATACTGCACCCAGTTTTGGTCACCACATTACAAAAAAGATGTTGAGACTTTGGAAAAAGTGCCAAGAAGAGCAACTAAGATGATTAAAGGCCTGGAGACAAAAATATATGAAGAACGGTTGCAGGATTTGGGTTTGGCTAGTCTAGAAAAAAGAAGGACTGGGGGGATAGCAGTATTCCAGTATTTGAGAGGCTGCCACAAAGAGGAGGGGGTCAATTTATTTTCCAAAATACCAGAGGGCAGGACAAAGAAACGATGGATGGAAACTAATCAAAGAGAGAAGCAACCTGGAATTGAAGAGAAACTTCCTAACAGTGAGGACAATTAACCAGTGGAAAAGCTTGCCATCAGATGTTGTGGATCAGGGGTGTCAAACTCACAGCCTGTGGGCCGGCTGCTTCATGTGCTGGCCACGCCCACTCCTGGTTTAGCGAAGGGGGGGAAAGTTGTGATACGTTACGTGACGTGTCGTCACAAGTTTGACATCGCTGTTGTGGATACTTCATCACTGTAGGTTTTTAAGAAAAGACTGGACAGTCACTTGTCTAAAATGGTATAGGATCTCCTGCTTGAGCAGGAGGCTGGATTAGAAGACCTCCAAGGTCCCTTGCAGCTCTATTCTGATTCTGAACTCCATACTGGCTGGGGAATTCTGGAAGTCCACAACTATCCATGATGAAAATCCTGGCAGCATAATTAAGTTCCCCACTTTTGTACATATACTGATATTGATACATATCAAGAAAAGGTGGTGTTTCTGTCATGCTAATCTATCCCATTATTCTGCCCCATAGAATCAGTATATAAAAAATGTCACTTGCAAGAAAAGACCAGAAGTTTTTCAGAAGTTGCTTCAAAATTCCTACCCAAACAAATAGCAAATAAAATATGATAGGAGGGAACTTTATTCAGTTATACCAACACTCTTCACTGCAGAAGTTTCCATTTCCTTCCATTTAATGTCTCTGGTCTCAATGCATTGCAGTTCTCCATAGTGACTTTTTTGATGCTTCAATGAACAACCACTCATTCAGCAACCAAAGTTATGACTGTGCTGAACAAATGGTACTTATGACTGGTCCCCAAAGTTCTGGTTGACCGCTCTCCATCATGTGATCACAATTTGGGCTGCTGACAACTGGCTCACACAACAGTTGCAGTGTCCTGTGGTCACCTGATCAGGGGTAGGTTCTAACTTACCTCACTGCCGGTTCGCTTCCTCCTGTGCCATGTGGGCGCGCCGCATGGGCGCGCACACGCTTTGCGCGCACGCGCACGTGCAGTGCAAAGAAATAATTTTTTTTTAAAAAGCCGAAAACAAGATGGCGATGCATGCGCAGTGCCAGAAACTCAGCTTCTGCACATGCGCAGAAGAAGAAAAAAAAATTCAAAAAAAATTCAAAAAAATATGGCTGCGCCCATGGACTGGCACCGACCGAACTGAATACGTGACGTCATCGTGACGTCACCAGCGGGTCGCTACCGATTTGGGCGAACCAGTCAAAACCGGGAGGAACCCACCTCTGCACCTGATCATTGTTTGCAACCTTCCCTGCCGGCTTCCTACAAGCAAAGTCAATGGTGATAAGTAACTCCTGTAAGTCAGTACCACTCTCACTGCTTTTTTCCTGCGGAGCCCAGCTACAAAGTATGAGCCAGCTGTGCACACTCCTCTCTCAGGCAACAGTTTCCCCCACACCATTCTGTTGTGCCATGGCAATCACCTGGGTGCCTTTCCACACTTGGCAGTAGCCACCCTCCACATGACCATGCTCGCAATGCACCACACCAGCCACTTAGCCACCTTCTGGCCAGCTTGTGAGCCACTCAGCCTTGTCACTTCACCACCCATGATCCTCATTTAACAACAGCAATAGGGACTGTCAGAATTGCCATCACTAAGCAATGCAGTCTTATGATGTCACACATTATGAATGCATTGCTTAGCAATGGAAATTCCAGTCCCCATTACTGCTGTTAAATCAGGACTAACTGCAAATTTATTTCTGGAAAATTTTCTCCCCATCCTGCTCTCTTGCATCTTTAGTTCTATTTTCCAGGTTCGTTTCTTTATTGGAGAAGATTTTCAGTTCCTCTGACAATCTTTGGATTAACCAGGAACCCTAGATTAATCTCTACTCTTCTTTATTCAAGAAGTTTCTGAGTTCAACTTTTTATTCTTTTCTTAAAGAATAAATCCCTTGGCTAAATTAGTGGTCTTTCTTTTCAGGGCAGTTTTTAAAGAAGAGGGAACTATTTTAGATCCAGAAAACAAACACAAAATAATTGAATATTTCATTCTTTCTCATAAATTCTTCATGGGTATGCTTTCTTTCATAAGATATATCAAACACTCATGTGTAAGTGAATGTTCAGTAACTGCAATCTCCAAAATCCTCTGTGTGTTATTGTGATAAGTTATTACTGTGAATAATTTATATGGTGTCAGAATGATACAAGCATGAAAATACATACATATTTAAAAGAAGGTACTCTGTAAATTTAAGTCCTTTGAAGTATCCCTTTTCATCTTTTATCCATATCACATATCACAACATAAATATGAGTGTCCTACATATCTTATTTTGGGTGGAAGGTAGAAAAGGAATTAAGTATTAAAACACTTTGAAGTGTTTTAAGAACGAGTGATTTAACACAACGGATTCTACAACCATCAATTACTAACAAACAAACAAAATATTTTTCTCACATTGCGCCTTTATGTGACAATTTGTGACAATGTGACAAACACAAGCTTCATAGCACTTCCAGGATGAAGTCATTCCACTGCTATTTGTCACTGGACACATCAAATTATCTTGAGTTCCACTGCTATGTGCTTTGCTTCTAGGACAGAACATAAAAGTGCTCATAACAGAAATAGATTCAATCACTTCTTTATAGGAAGCCATTAAATTCAGTTTTCATATAACAACATTAATGTGCACATATACTACATTCAGTTACAAGCAGTCCTACACCAAGTGAATATACATTCAATTAATGCAGAGTATTGGAATTGACTTGAAGCAGTTGGAAAACTATAGATGCCAACAAGCAAGTAGTAGAATGAGAATCAAGGTTAAAAAAAAAAAAACTCCACAGAACCTTGGGCAATATCACAGATCTTTATTCCAATATAAACCTAAAATTATGTAAGCTCTTAAATGACAATGTAGTCTCAAAACTATTGTTAGCCTTTAGATAAAAAGAAACAGTCTTCAAGATTATATCCTTGTGCTGTGTAATTGATGAATGGCTCCACATTACATCTTCAGCCATCTCTACTGAAGCAAATCATATTAAGTCAATATGTCAGTTCAAAGGGGAATTATACTCCTTGCTAGGAAAATTCAGTTCAGTATCTTCAGGAAAGTATCCAGCAATGTGATCCATTATTAAGAAAGAATTCTAGGGTGACTCTTTTTAATAGCTTTTAGGCTGGTCCAAAGACCACAAAATTTTCAGGCAAGATCAACTGGCTCAGATCAGAATCAAGGGCCTGGGAGATGAAAAAGAACATAGTATATCATGGTTATTATATTTTCCACGGTGTTCATTGTGTAATTAAAATTCCTATTTGAACAAGCCAAAGTTGTAAGTTAGAGTTCATGGTTTGTGCAATACAGTTAGCAAGGTACAGATGCAAATCCATTTGTGGTTAGCTACTTCTATGAAAGTAAGCAAAGAGCATGATTTGAATGTCATGCACCAGCTTTACTGCTTTGTTATGGCTTAGTGCGATGTCCAAAAGAATTCTTAGACTAATTTGCAACCACAGATAGAGGCAAATACTGCAGAAACCCCATTACTTTGTAATTTTGTCTAGCATGTTTGTGATGTGCATCCAAAATACAAAATAATGCAAAATCACTAAATACAATTTGATATAAGGTTAAATGTTTGAACCAGTGTGGGATAAAATAATATGAAAAACTTGACATTTATATTCTACAATTCTAACTGAATATCCCCTTCCATGAATATTAATATATTCCATGTTCAATTCTAGTATTAGCTTCTAAAATTGCAAGTTATTTTAAAAATTGCAACCAATGTAACCTTCATTTCTTGTCAGACAAAAACAAGCTAAATGATATGTTGGAGATCCAAAATCAGCGTTATCATTTATTTCAAAATCAACTATTGAACATCCCATATTGAACTGACACTTTGCCAGAATAAAAGATTTAAAACTTTTCCTTCAAACTTTCCTATGTGGCAGTTTTCCTGATTCCAGCACTATTTCCCTCATTAGGGGAAATGCTGAGAAACATTTGTTCCCTAATAAAACAAAGAGCAACAACTGAGAGGATTTACATTTAAAAATGGTGCAGTGGGGAAAAACATTACTTTTTATCTTTCTCAGTATTGTTTATTTATTTATTTATTTATTTGTTTGTTTGTCAAATGTGTACAAGATAGCAGGTATAGGTATAAACATAAACATAATCAAAGTGAATACAGATAGATGAGGACAATAGGACAGTAGGACAGGGACGGTAGGCACGCTGGTGCGCTTATGCACGCCCCTTACAGACCTCTTAGGAATGGGGTGAGGTCGACAGTAGACAGTAGACAGTAGACAGTCTAAGGTTAAAGTCCCAATCCATTTCTAGGAATCCTGAAGCTACTTTGCACAGAATTAAAAAATGATCCAACAATGGAGCTCTATCATCTCATGTTGTTGCACCCAGAACCGCTAAAGAAACAAGATTAAGGAAAGGGATCTTGTAGAATTTAATAGTTCAGCCACCCCCTTTATTTTGTCCATTATGAGAATAAAAACTATATGAATTATGATACCATTTATAAGACCAGCATTTTGTAGACTAATTATTATCATTGCAGTTTGAGATTCTGCTGCTTGGCCCATCATAAAATTGAGCACAGGGCAATTCATTTAGCTGATAGCCCTGCCATCATAAAACAATTGTCTTAACCTCCTAACTTTCAGCTAAACATGCCATAAGGATTGTTTTATTTCTCCAAATCTTAAAACCCTGAGATAGTTAAAATGCTGTGTGATCCTGTTAAACGATAAAATTCATTACTTTTAGATTTTTAGTTACAAGTAGTCCTCAACCTATGACCACAATTTGGAGTAGATTTCTTGTTTTAAGTCATTGAGGTCATAAGTCAAGGTACCCACGTGACCAGATTTGATTTTACTTTTTTTTGTCGTCATTGTTAGGATATATCACCATAGCTGTTAAGCGAATCCATGGTTGTTAAGTGAACACAGCAGTTGTTAAGTGATGGTTGTTAAGTCAAGAACTATCTGTATAAGCTACATTATAAGGACCTTCCCTAAAAGTTATCAACAACAATAATTAGAAATTTGAGAAGAGAAGACTATTGGCAGGTCCTGGAACATGACACCATTCCTCAAATGTCTGAAAAGAGCATCCAACAAAGGTTAAGGTTTATTTTCTGCCATTCCAGAGTACAGAACACAGAATAATGGATTTAAATTAAAGGAAAATATTAAGAAATATTTTCCTAATATTGGAAAAAATATTAGAAAATATGAATATTAGGAGGGAAAATTGTAATAGTAAGAACAATTTGTTGACAAAAATGGAAACAATTAGTCAAAGAGGAGATGAGCTCCTTTTCACTGGATATGTTAAAACAAAGGGGCCGAATTGTTATTTGCCAGGGAATCCTATATTAAGACTTTTTGCACAGTGCAAGATTGAATTTAAGGCATAAATGTCCTCTTTCAGCTCTGTGATTCTTTGACTCTAAAAATGACTTCATATCATATTAAAAATCTGGTCAAAACACAATGTACAGATATTATACATTTCCACTTCTCCAAAAGAAATGAATATGTCTTTAATGGAAATTATGCTGAAGTTAGCACAGAAGTCATATTTAATCAAGTCAGTATTTTCATTTTTCACTTACCTATATTTTGACTTTATTTCTTTTTCTTTTTTTTTAATTATTTGTCTCTGCTACTGGAAAGCAGCCCTTATGACTCTGTCATTAAGTGGCTGTGTTGGTCTGAAATTATCTCCTAAATTTCCATCGCAACCTTCTTGGAGCTCTGCTCCTTTAATATGATTCCTCAGTCCTCGAAACTCTTCTATCTAATAAAACAAGGAAATTGACATTTGACTCCCTTGATTAGTAGTTACACTGTTAAAGATATAGATTTTTTTTAAATTCTATTTTTCCTTTCTTTAACATACATCCCACCATTTCAATTGTTATGACATGCAAGGCTTTAAAAAAAAACATGTAACCAAGAATACATTTAAACTGAATTAAAATTAACTAAAATAAATTAAAGAAAGTGTATCAGATACTCCCCATGCATTAATTCATTTCCCCTCTTCTCACATTAAAATTTACATTAAAATCTTATCATCTTTTGGAACATTCTGAGGAAGGCTTTTGAGGTATTATAGACTTTACTGTATCAAACTAGTGATCATTTCAAACAGAAATTGGATTAAAATAGAAATGAAAAAAAAATCCATTATGAACTTGGCAATGTGCCAACATTTCAACAGGTTTCCTTTCTTTTGTTTTATGACATGATTACAAGGTTGAAATGAACCAACTACATCAAAGCCACCTGGCTATTCTAACTTGAAGACTAAGCTTTGATAACCTAGTCTTGCTTAATCATAACATGAGCCTTGTATTTCACAAGGAGACAATCCAATTGTTGGAAAACCAGGACAAAATTGACCTTTTAAAAACAGAAAAATAAAGAAAGGGTTTATGAGAAGTAGGCAAAACTAACTCTTCCACAGAACAATATGCTTTTAAAATGAATCACTGGGACAATGTAAGCAAATTATTTCTTTATGGAATTTATTTTCAGTTTAGTAGTTTTCCTTTATATGGATGAAGCTTTTAAACCCAAAGAGTTGAAGTGAAGGAAACGGACTAAAATACATTTATTAATTCAATGTTAGATATACTGTACTATTGAAACATATCTTCTTTTCTAGCAGGACCTATCATTCTGAATAAAGATTTAAGTTCTTTATGATCAGATTTTTTAAATTTTGGAAAACAAATCTAATGGAACTCTAGCCAGAAATTATTCAGATTCATAATGGAGGACTCCAGATTGTGCACCCTGTAGTTGAGATGGGGAGTTACATTTCAAATTGGAAAAGGATATTAAAATATCAGAAATGCATGAAGATAGCTTCTTGAATGTGTTTCAAAGTCTTTTATTTTTGGAACATGAGAGAGAAAAAGCAAATCAGAAAAAAGGAGAAAAATTATTCTAGAATTACTGTGTCATGCTAGTGAGAAAATATCAGTCAATGAAGAATATGATTTTCTTCCCTCCTTACAGAGATTATAGACAATGTCATAAATACAGGAGGATTTTTTTTTTTTTGCCAAGCAGGAATTGTCCCACTTCTCACCAAGAAGACATTACTATATAATCAACTGATCTATAAGCAAAAAACAAAGAAGGAAAGATCTGCCCTTATTGTTAATCTCTGTAAACAGTCTATTTTAACTATGTACTACTGTTAGAAATGAGCTTATGTAAAACAGAGAGATTTCTTGCTAATAAAAATGGAATACTGTAAAGTTAATAGTATTGAAGGTGATGGTTGTTGTAGTAGTAGTAGTACCAGTAGTAGTAGTAGTAGTAGCAGCAGCAGCAGCAGCAGCAGAATGAATGAGTGAAGACAAGAAACAGCAATGAATAAATATACAGTAGAACCTCTGGTCACAAACCATGACCAAATTGGGTTCCGACCAAAAAATTCACAAATTTTTTTTCCAGCCGATTTCCCCTTCCGCGCCATTTTTTTTGTAAACGCCAAATTTCCAAAATTAGGTTCGGGTCACGACCCAATCGGGTTGCGACCAAAATTATGGAATGAATTATGGTTGTGACCAGAGGTTCTACTGTATATTGAATACTCTCTTCTGGTGACTGCATGGACAAATGCTTGTTATCTCAACTATCTTCAGCAATATTTTGTAGGTCTTCCAAGAAAGCACTGTAATATCTTTGATCCCATCCATCTACCTTACCTGTTGTCTTTACTACCCTCAATGCTGTCCCATCCTTGTAATTTGTTTTGCCTAGTATATTACCTCGGTACATCACATATCCCAAATAGGTCAGGCTTTATTTTGTGAAAAATGAATGAGTTTTTCTTGCATCTATGGTACACTTAGTAGTTACCTACAAATTCATAATTCTCAGCAATATTATTCTTGTGCCTTCTTTTTTAAAGTCCAGCTATCAGATCCATACATTGCTACTGTGAAATCTATTGCTTTAACTATTCTGATCTTTCTGATCACAGCAATATTCTTATCCTTGGACCTTTTCCCTAGAATTAATCCCCTCCTCCACTTTTATCTATTCTTTAGGTCAGGAAAACTGAACCATCTTTTCCATGCTTGTTGACATCACCTTTGTCTTCCTAATCTGTAACATTATCCCAGATTTTTCTCTTTTCTTTTATGTTCCTAATGAGATCTTCTAAATCTTTATTTTAAGTGAGGAAAGTGCTTCTCTCTGCATATCTTAATTTTTTTAATGTGTATAGATCTCTACAGTATAAAGTATATATTAATCAGTATTTTCTATTTTGTAGCAGGAAGTCTGGAATATCTGTACACATAATTTAATGCATCAAAACTTTATATAGGACATATTTATATATTTAAAAAGTCCTGAGGTTAGTGACTGAGTATGCTTGGTAATGAATTATTCCCCTACAGTTTATTGGATATTTATTTTGCATAGAAACTGCTAGTTTCTCTAGTATAGATTTTGATGGGTCATTTATGAAAATACTAAAGCCAAACATGTACTGGATCACTCTTTGTCTATGGAGATTCTCAGTCATCCATGTCATGGTTGTCCCAAAGGTGCTTTTTCAAAAGGCAACTGGACTTGTTTTTCCTTGAAGACGTTTCGCTTCTCATCCAAGAAGCTTCTTCAGTTCTGACAGAACTTCTGCACTTCTGACAGTCCGAACTGAAGAAGCTTCTTGGATGAGAAGAAAGTCCAGTTGCCTTTTGAAAAAGCACCTTTGGGGTACTCTGCTTTAAAATATGCTGATCAGATGCTTCAGTACACTTTGGCATGTATGGGTTGTAGGCAGACTCTAGCAGATTTTTATCTGTAGCCACTTAGAAATAATGTTCTGTAGTTCACATTTCATTAAAAGTAAGGTATCTGTCTTTATCTGAGTGGGAATATCTGTGAAGCTGATGGATTTCCACTCCATATAGCTAGAATTTACCACTGTAGCAATTTTGAGAGGCTAGTCTTTTGTAACAAAAACAACCCAGAATCCTCTGATAGTTAAAAAAAACTGGTAGTTTTTTTAAAATAAAAATGGTAGTCATTGAAGAAAATAAGAATTAGTTTGACACACAGTTGCTTGCCACCAATGCAAATGAAATAAGTCAAGAGATTTGAAGGGGAAAACTACTATTAACCTGGTCTGGTTCAGTAGCCTTTACACTTCTATTTTAAACAAGAATAGCAGGTAACCTGCAGTCTATCTATTAAACATAGCATGTGCCCTTAACTGTCTGTTACCTGCTGGCCTTGCTTGCAATACTATAATCCAGGGGTGGGTTCCAATTTACCTCGCTGCCGGTTTGCTCCCTCCCGCGCCTCGTGGGCGCGCCATATGGGCGCGCCTCGTGGGCGGACCTCGTGGGCGCATGCGTGCTTTGCGCGCGCGCGCATGCACAGTAACAAAAAATCCGGGGGAAAAAGCCAAAAAAAAGATGGTGACCGCATGCACAGTGCCAGAAGTCGGCTTCTGCGCATGCTCAGAAGGAAAAAAAAATTAAAAATTCAAAAAAAAATTCAAAAAATAAAATAAAAAAAAAGATGGTGGCCCCCACGGACTGGCACCGACCGATCCGGTTAGGTGACATCATCGTGACATCACCAGTGGGCCGCTACCGGTTCGGGAGAACCGGTCCGAACCGGGAGGAACCCACCCCTGCTATAATCATGTCCTTTTGTCAAACATGGATAGTAGCAAGAAGGAAGCCTGTATCGTTCAAAAAAAGTCCTTTCAGAGAGGCAGAAACCAAAGTTTCCCATGAAGAGAGAATTGCATGTAATTGTCCCCTAGACTCACATGAGTTCTGTGTCAGCTATGGAACATGCTGGCACTGGTTGAAATGGCTCTGGAGAGCAAAACTAGCCAGCAACTACTCAAGCATAGTCCTCAAGCACACATATAAGGCTATTTTGCACATCTGTTCAAACATCTGCTAGTGTTTATTTTAAGGGAAACAAGCATAATGTTTGTTTGTTTTTTTTAAGAAAACTGCTTGGCATTTATTTATTTCTCTTAATCCCCTCTACTTTTCTGTCTTTCTTTCATAGTAAGTTTTTATTTTTATAATATATGAACAAAATGGTAACAACAGTTCTTCATTTCTGACCTTTCCATTTTAATAACACAAATGATTTAACCTTTATTTTAAAAGCCATAAACTGGTCAATTTAATGAGATTTCCAGGAAAAAGCAAGTATAATGCCTTGCAATATATTTGCATGCTGTAACCTTTCACTGAGAATTTCAGGCTGTAGTCATAAGAACAACCATTACCTGAACTTGGGATACAGTTAAAGGATATCTAAATAAGATCCACGTAACGCCTTCACTGCAGGGTGGGACCGTGAGAGAGCCTTCATACACCCAATAGTCTCTTAGCAGTGGATCTGAAATTGAATGAATACCTTGGTTTGAAAGCAATAATGTAAACATATTTGAAGAAATGAAATCATTTTACTGTATGCAATCTACAGCTGTTCAAACAGAGTCTCTAGGAAGTATCTCATAAAAGGCAACCTGCAGGATTTTATCCCTAGATCGTATTGCAGCACAGAGAGGTTTGTGTAGACTGATTTTCTAGCAGAATGCAACAGAAAACATGGTGATATGCTTCCGAGGATAGTTCTTATAAAAGCAATCCTTCCCGTTAGAAACATTTCAAACAGAAAGCAGGGCAACCACAATGTTTCCTCTAGTTTGGTACCTCCAGTTTCTGGACATCCATATGAACGTCTAACAAGAAAAATCTCTGAAATAGCCCAAACTTCACCTATTGCACTGAACTCAAGATATGGATGTATGATATTTGTGCAAATAGGCTTTTATGATGTTTTGTGCCTACATAGCTTTCATTTCTAACCCTCTACTAACAGCTTCAGTTTTAATCATCTTCTTTCACTTTTCAGAATTATCCTAAACAAGTGTACAAATTTAATGCTGCTGACCTTTTCTTCCTAACAATTTTTCTTTTGCATATGTTCTTGAAGTTCCTACCATGTTCAATATATACACTTAGCTTTACCGAGTTTGGTTCAAAAACGCTGTCATGCAATTATCTAGTGTACTTAAATAATGGAATTATAGGGATAAAATTTAAAAACAGATGAAGGGTGTTCTCCCATTACAAAATAATGCTGAAGGTCAAAGAGGAGGAAGGTGGTTGTTATAAGCTACAAATCAAACTACTGTGCAGATTAATCTGAATATTGGTGCTACTGTGGAAATTAGAAAAGATTTTTAAAAAGTTTAAAGTCAGATGAAAAATAGGGTTGGAATTTGTCGGCCAATTTTACCATCTATCCTATAGCTTTAGGTAGAAAATATGTTATTTAAATCCAAAGGAACATCAGACATTAGGTACTGTTCAATATTATTATTATTTAAGATTTAATCTTCAATTCGATTCACAGCGTGGGAGTGGTAAAAACTTAACAGTTCAAGTACTAACAAAGAGCTGTTAAGGTAACGTCTGAGTATATACATGACTCTGTGAACCGCTTAGAGAGGGCTGTAAAGCACTATGAAGCGGTATATAAGTCTAAGTGCTATTGCTATAGGCAGTTTTTTGCAAAGTCAGAATATTCAGTTCTAATAAGTTCAAAATGTCCATGTATCTAGGCAATCCTTTGGGTATTGCTCTAAGGCAGAGCTTTCAAACTTGCGGCCTGCGGGCCAGATGCGTCACGTGCTGGCCACGCCCACACCCGGTTTAGCGAACAGAAAAAAGTCACGATACATCACGTGACGACACGAGTTTGACACCCCTGCTCTATGGGTTCCTATTACTATTGGAACAACCATTGATTTCTCCCTCCACAATCACTCAACTTCAATGTGGAAATCACAATATTTCGTAATTTTTTGTAGCTGTTTCTCTTCAATTCGTGCATCACCTGGTATTGCAATAGCAATACATTTTATTTCGTTTCCACAATAGTGATGTCAGGCATGTTGTGGGCCAGAAGTTTGTCTGTTTGGATCCGAACGTTCCACAGGATCTTGACCTGTTCATTTTCAAGAACTTTGTCAACTTGGTGTTCCCAGTGATTTTTACCACATTCAAACCCTAACTTCTGGCAAATCTTCCAATTCATGATTTTGGCAACTCAGTCATGACGTTGTAGATAATCAGTCTGTGAAATTTTGCTGCAGCCACTGATAAGAGATCCATTGTTTCATCTTTTTCATTGCATAAGCGACATTTGCTGTTGTTACTAACGTGTTGAATTTTGTTTTCATGGAATTAATTTGCAAGGCTTGTTCTTGAGCAGCCAAAATGAAGCCTCCAGTTTCTTTCTTCAGCACCCCTGAACCAGCTCCACTTTGTGTCTGCCTTTCCTTCAATGTCCTTCAGGTATTGACTGTGCATAGGCTTCTTTCCTTTCGATATTCTGCTTTCAGTCTCATTGTTTTCAAGAGGTTTCCCTTGTTCACCTCGTTCAGCATCATCGTCATTATTATTGTTATTATTATTATTATTATTGCTGAAAACTTGTAAAATAACCAAAGTTCATGAAATGTTTGCATTCTTTTCTAAACTGCTATGAAAAGCCTGGAAATAATATCAAAATCTAACAATATTTTATTATCAACATTTCAATACACATACACATGTATCAGTTAGTTAAAGTCCAAAAGAACCAAACTGGATCCAGAGTTATCTAGAGATTGATGGAATGCATTGACTTTATCAGCTTTAATTCTTTTGCGACTCTTTATTTTATCCCATTGAATTTGCTCATAATTTCATCTATTCTATCCATAATGGCATCCATCATGTTCACCACCTTAAAGTGAATTAATTACAAGGAAATCTATTGATACATTGCCCCAAGAATGTGCCATTATAGTCACAGATTTCTCAAATCTGTGTCCTTGGAAATGAAGAAAGGAGTCACTCAAGAATACTACCTATCTAGGTATTAGATGACTAATAAGGAAATTTTTGTTTCAATTATGTGCCTCTTTTATGTCTTTTTCTCTTAATTTTAATAATAGTAAATAATATTTATGGGTATTATGATGTTCTGTAATTTCTCCAAACAGCAAACCTTTCTATTACAACAGGCTTACCTATATTATTTGAGATTTATGCTTTTTAATTAATGATTTAATTAATGCTCAACTATTTATTGTGTTAAGAAATACGTATTTATTTAAATATCAACAATACTTGGACAATGACAAAGGAAGAAGACTCCCAAGACCTCACAATGTTTTGCAAGAGTTCTCTGTAAGCATGCATTTCTTAGTTACAGTGCATGGAAAATATAAGTGCAAAACTCAGAACCTCGATTACATTCTATTTGCTAAGTAGTCCTGGGCAAAAAAACCCCACCAAACTCATACATTCCATTCATAATAATTTCATATGTCTATAGAAAGAACAGTAACTTACTTTATTTCCAACCTTAAAAAAATGAATTACAGAATATGGACACAATAAATGTACTGTGAAACTATTATATATATAATTGCCAATTGAGATATTACCTGCCTGAATTCTATTGGTATTATACTTTGATGTAATACAAGGACAAATATTTTGAAAACTATGATTCAATCCTGTGAAGAATATAAATGTTACCTGGTGAGTATTCCACACATAATGTTTTGCTCAAGACTTTTGTTATAATGGACTATACCAGTATTCCCATCCTGATGATCTCTTAATGAGAATGAATTTGCAACTCTGAGAATGACTAGCTGAAGCTGCAGCCTCAATATAGCTAGAGTATAACTAAATTACAGAACATTGAAGTGTTTTGTGTTCAGAGCTATATTTGTTAACAATTCAGTTAAGTCAAAACTGTTGGTCAAAGTTGATAACTTGACAGCAGTTTAATTTGATTCATATCCCATTTTTTTGCAAAGACTCTAACTATGAACAAAACTAAAAAGCAAGTGTTTAGTGTGCACAAAAATTTTGTGGCACAAAAATAAGTACTCACCTGGTAATAATGTGTTAGGATTGAAGCAAGGTATTGTCTTGGAGTTGCCCTGAAAAGTTAATAGAATACAGATTGTTTTTAGTTTTTAAACAAAAAAAAGTTGTGAATTTAGGGAAAAGTGGACTGTAATTTGTGCAGTACTTCAAAAGGAAGGAAGGAAGGAAGGAAGGAAGGAAGTAAGGAAGGAAGGAAGGAAGGAAGGAAGGAAGGAAGGAAGGAAGGAAGGAAGGAAGGAAGGAAGGAACAAAATGTCACATCATTGTTCAGGATGGACTTGGTTACCCTTAAGATATCTATCAATCTCTGACAATATTGAAGTGATTGAAATTTGTAATACTCTTAATTGAAAATAATGACTTGATCTAGAGAGGACTGTTTGGATACTACAAATGTAGAATCTTCAAAACATACAATTAATTGTTTCACATAATCCAATTCTAGCAACATGGAAACCAATAAAGTTACAAAGCTATAGGGACAATCTTCCCTACTGTAAATGTTTACTAAACTTCCTACACAGGGCTATAGTAGAAGACTATTCATGAATGGTATCCTTTTGGACTGTCTGGAGGGATTGATCTTTGGGGTCTGTTTTGCAAGAGTTCTGTTCCTTTCTCTCAAGCCAAGCTCCGAAGTTATGTTGATACTGAGGTATGATGAGCCATATGATTTCATTTTGCCTCCCTTCTGTTCAAGATTATTTGGGGCATGGGGGTGTATGGTAGGGTCATCCAGGTTTTTGGAAAGGGTGTCATCAGTAGGCCTATAGAATTTTAGAATGCAAATCCAACAATGCTAGTACCATTTATAATTGCCTAAGTTCAATAATAACTAGAAGACACACAACAAATTAAAGTTAAATCCAGATAAGACAGACGTGTTCTAGGGAGACATGATAGCAGTGTTCCAATATCTCAGGGGCTGCCACAAAGAAGAGGGAGTCAAACTATTCTCCAAAGCACCTGAGGGTAGGACAAGAAGCAATGGGTGGAAACTAATCAAGGAGAGAAGCAACTTAGAACTAAGGAGAAATTTCTTGACAGTTAGAACAATTAATCAGTGGAACAACTTGCCTCCAGAAGTTGTGAATGCTCCAACACTGGAAGTTTTTAAGAAGATGTTGGATAACCATTTGTCTGAAGTGGTGTAGGGTTTCCTGCCTAAACAGGGGATTGGACTAGAAGACCTCCAAGGTCCCTTCCAACTCTGTTATTCTATTCTATTCTATTCTATTCTATTCTATTCTATTCTATTCTATTCTATTCTATTCTATTCTATTCTATTCTATTCTATTCTATTCTATTCTGTAAACTGGAATTGGGAATTGTGAGATAGCTTATTTTTGGATTAAGTTTTACTACACCTGAAAAAGCATTCTTATTCCTATTTTGGAGTGCTTATAGATTTTTAGCTTATTTTGATTGATTGATTGATTGATTGATTGATTGATTGATTGATTGATTTCTATAACAAATGACTTTGGGTGGCTCACAATTCCGAAACATATATTACAATTAAAATCCTAAAAACAGTTTGAAACAATAAAAACACTAAAAAACATTAAAACACTAAAAACATTAAAATCTCTAAAGCTGTTTATGGCTTCTGAACTGGAAGCATATTTGCAAATTAAGCATAGTTTTACTTTGGCTATCAAATTAAAGTTTACATTTTAGCTGCCTCTTGTCTTGATTATAAAGATGTTTCCCTTTTTATTAATCAATGTTAATGTCAAATGTGATTTTTAATATAGAATTGCAATTGATATTTCAATATTTTGGATATTTAGTTGAGGAGAAAAGAGAAGTATGAGTAAATTAAATAAATGACTGCTATACATTCCATTTCTCCACAAATTCAGATCACATTAAGTCCCTGATCCCCAATTGTATATCGAAAATATTTTACCTTGTACTGAATGTCTTGCAGAATCTCAGTCACAGCCTTCAGGCCTGAATGTTCCTTTCCTATCTGAAATAAAACCAACAATAAATACTGAAATATAATAGAGGTTATTCTACCTCTGAAATAGGTTAAACAACACATTATTCTCTGACACTTTGGTATATCAAACTAAAAACAAGTAATGTTATTCATTAGGTATATATGTTATTATTCTTATGTGAAGTTCAAAACATCCGTGTTATTGTGTTATTGTGTTATTCTTACATGAAAAACCATCTTCCTTCTAAAGAGTTCAAGGGAACTTACCTCTACTATATCCTCACAACAAGAATGCTATGTGACAGGTTGCAAGGAAGTAACTACCAGACTTATCCAGAGTATTTTACAATGTACTTGGATTTAAGGTCTTAGTCTGCACTACTCTTGGTACACTGAGTCTCATATCTTTCTTCTCTGTTTTGTCCATTCCTCATTTAACTTACACATGTTATGAAAGGACAAAACAGAGAAAAAAGGAAATAAAACTCAGTGAGTCGGGAAGGCTAGGAAAGAGTAATTATTCAAGAAGACCTTGCATGATTCTTTACTGAGTAAGGTATGAACTGCCGTGGACTTCTTATCTATGATGCAACACAGGCTATAAAGTAACTGCATAATCAGCAGTTGAAGATTCCATGCAGATATTGTATATATCGCAATTCTATACAGGTAGTTAATCATGAGTATTATTAGATTTTTTAATCCCACCTTTTTATATAATTGTATATAAAACACATGTCATGTGTATATTTATAATGTTATTCTATCATATCTTAATTGCAAGCATGTACATGTGTATGAATTAGAAAAAAAAACTATTCCACACTGAGTTTGAACGGGATTTTAAAAAATCAGCTGGTTTAGAATAGA
>QLTV01003401.1:1097602-1111152 GCA_003457575.1 Thermophis baileyi
TTTCTCACCAAACAGGTCTCCTTTTCTTTTCTCCCAGTTCAAATATGTTTGCTGCTAATTCTTCTCCGCTTCCTTCTAAAACAGCTGGCTGTCACGTCTTCCGACCGGCCATTAACAGGCCGGTCCCTTTCGCACACGATCTGAAGGCGCCTCTCGCCCGTGCAGGAGATCGCCTTTCTCCCTCTGGGGCTCCGAGGCTTCCCCTCTCCACCGGTGCTCTTTTCACGAGCGTTCCTTGCCTAACACGGCCACGATTATACAAAAAGCCGAGCAAGCCTTACGAGGTTTTCATCGGCATGCCCTCTCCAACGTGACGCCAACCGGAAGTCTTCATGTATTTATTTTAAAAAGAGCTATTTATGTCAAATTGAGACAAGAATTACAATGTATTTTTTAAACAAATTTTGTAATTAATTTTTCAGATTGTTTGTGACTGTTGGCACCTGATCACCCCAAATATATTTACTATTGTCCTACAAAAAACATGATGAAGTATGTTTTTCCATTAAATTTTTGGAAATTTACTCCCCAAAACAAGAAACTTCCATGGAAAAAATAAGTACCTTCTGATTGCAGTCCATGGTCTAACTGAAGCCATGGACTACAGTAGATTCATCTATGGCCGTGATGGCAAACCTATGGCACACGTGCCAGAGGTGGCACGCAGTGCCCTCTCTGTGGGCACGCGCGCTATCGCCAGCTGGTCTTCGCGGGTGTTGGAGCACCGGAAAACGGCCCCAAAAATGGCTCTTTTCCAGGCCATTTTTGGCCCAGAAAGCGGCCCGAAAAACAGCCAAAAAACAGGCATGTGTGCGCCGGCCAGCTGGTGTTTGGGTTTCCAGCGCCCCAGGGTGCACACATGCACACACATGCACATGCGTTCCAGTTTGGGCACTCGGTGCCGAAAAGGTTTGCCATCACTGATCTATGGCATTATATTGGTGAGAAAAGAGAGAGAAAGGCCACTCTGATTACTTCTTAGAGGGAAAAAACACAACCTGGTGAACTTACCTCCTGATCTTATAAAAACATTTCCTCCCTTGTTTATTCAACCTTTTGACTTTTCTATTTTAAATCAGAATCATTTTGAGAAGTGGCTTATCATAAAAAGCTATAATGGGGCCTGTTTGGTTGGTTATGCATGAACTCAGCCATTTTCATTTAATGTAGTATGAAGCCAGGCATAATGCTTTAGTCAACAAACCACTCTTTAAAAAAATCCAACCAACAGAATATCAATAGTTTGCTTAGGCTATTTTCCTTAACTTTGTGTCCTCCCATTTGGTTGGAAACAGAATTCATAATTTATTTATTTATTTGAATTCATTAGCTGCCCAACTTCAATGGATTAATCAGGAAACCTTTGAAGAAACCAGATTTTCAGATGATAAACCAACCATTCTCTAAACATGGATGGATGGATGGATGGATGGATGGATGGATGGATGGATGGATGGATGGATGGATGCTTGGTTGGATTAGTCATCTTACATATAGGCATGCAATATAATAAGGATAATATATAATTGTCAATTTATTGTGAAATTACAGCAAATCATCTCACTATAGTCCCAACTAAGAAGAATGGCATATTATGCCTTAAAAATCTTCCTCAACTTTATAAGGAAAAAGCACAAGAAAAGTCATTCGGTGCTTTTAAAATGTTCTATTTCTATAGAGGTTAAAGATCCCACACTCACATTGTCAAAAGTACAGTATGATGCACTGTTGGTTATGGGAGTGTGGGCTGCAGAACTGAACCTTTCATACAATTATATATGGTTTTTAATCCTGATCAGGCATGAAGCTGTGCTTTCTTCTCAATCTAGAATTACCTCCGCATATGTGATGAGTCCAGGAATCAACACAGTCGTGTATATTTCCAACAGCTGTTGGTGCTAAGTTACATCCTGGGAAGGATTTGCAGTACCTGGCCAAGATTCAAGAAGTTGCTTCCCTAATTCTGGCAACTGCTTTCTTCTGTGTGTGTGGCGTTGGAGCACTTCCTATAGTTCTGGACCATAGGTGAACCAGCATCCTCTTTTCTCCCCCATCATGCCAATCTAGATTGTTCTCCTTTCACTGTTACAGCCACTGAAAGGGGCACTATGCAATGTCACATTCTTTAGGGATAGATCTCACTGTCAAAGGATTCATGGCCTTCTCGGCTTAGTCTTTCCTCTAAGTCAGGGGTGTGAAACTCACGGCCCACGGGCTGGATGTGTCACACTCTGGCCACGCCCACCCCCAGTTTAGTGAAGGGGGGGAAAGTTGCGATACGTCACATGATGACAATGTGTCATCGCGAGTTTGACACTCCTGCTCTAAGTATTCTTGTAAACCACAGCATATAATACTGAGGACCATTACTAAACTAACAATGGTTGCATTGTCAGTTATGATTGTCAGTTGGTTTGTATGTTCGACTGTGATCTGGAAGACTTAAGTTCAAATGCCCACTTATATATAAAACCTATAAGGTAACCTTTGCATTAGAATTTAGCTAAGCCTAACCTACAGGGTTTCTATGAAGTTACAAAGTACCTTGAGCAACTCTGAAAAAAAGGTTTTATCTGTTCAAGATGTCCTCAACTATGTCTCTGCTAAACCCCATACTGTATTAAAATATTGTGGCTTCGCTTCCAGAAAAAGTTCCCAGTTGCCCAAGTGATTCTTGTCTCCTATAGGACTATTCTAGTTCATGTTTCTGTTTTAAAACCAACTGAGTTCCAGTTTGAGCTCTTATATAAACCTTCAGGAATCAACAGATGAACATCTATCTGAATTGCATGACTATTGGGCCCTGGGTGAAATGGATTACTGCAACCCCTTTCAGTCAGAACTCAGGTCTGGGCATGGGATGGAAACCGAATTGGTCATTTTGAGATGATTTCTGGTTGGTAGCTTATTTGTCTTTGCTCTCCTTGAGCTTTCAGTGACCTTTGATAGCATCAACCATGATATCTTTCTGGATCAATTCTGTGGGATGGGAGTCAATAGCACAGTATTGGGCTGGTTTTCTTCCTTCCTATGAAGCAGCCCAGTTGGTGTTGATTGGGAGTGAGCTCCCACCTGCAATTCCTATTATGTGGGATGCTGCGAGGTTCAGTAGTCTCTCTGCTCCTGGGAGTGAGCTCCCACCTGCAATTCCTATTATGTGGGATGCTGTGAGGTTCAGTAGTCTCTCTGCTCCTATTTATCATCTACATGAAGTTAATGGGTAACGTCATTTCTTGCCATGGGATGAGTTATTACACTGATAATACCCAATTATATATTTCCATCCCTGGCGAACTAAGCAATGATATTACTGTCTTGCCCAAGTGCCTGGAGGCTGCGGGGATCTGAATGGGAAACAGTAGGCATTAACTGAACCCCAAGAAGACTGAGTGGCTCTGGATTTGGGGGCTTTTTTATCTGAGATTTTACCATCTTTGGCATGGATGAGGTTGCACTACTTCAGATAAACCCCACGTGCAATCTAGGGGCCCTTCCAAACTCATAGCTCCTACAAGAGGAGAAAGTGGCAGTCTTGGCTAGGAGGGCCTTTGCACAGTTTTGTGTTGTATGCCAGTTGCGCCCCTTCTTGGACCACAAGGCTCTGCTCATAGTCACTCATGCCCTGGTCACCTTCCGACTGGATTACTATAATGTGCTCTACATGGGACTGCCCTTGAAAAACATCTGGAAGCATCAACTGGTAAGAGTGTGGCTCCATGCACAGTTATGTGCATCCTAGGGTGGCACACTAATAACTTTGTTCCACAAGCTGCACTGGCTGCTGGTTTGTTTCTGGATACAATTCAAGGTGCTGGTTTTGACCTTTAAGCCCATGTTATCTAAGGGACCACACCTTCCCAATGACATCTACACATCACATTAGGTTGAGCAGGAGAGGTATGCTAAGGGTCCCATCTACTAAGGAGTTCTGTCTGGCATGACTTTTCGGCTGTGACTTCTGCCCTTTGGAACATTATTCCCCCACAAAGTGAATTAGCCTTTCAGAAAGTTTTCAGAACATGATTTATCCAGAAAACCTTGGGGATCCTGTGTGCAGCCTATGAGTAGGTTGTATTGTGCCTAAATAGTTTTTCTCCTGCAACCATGCTTTTTATTTATTTTTATGTATACTGTTTTAAGTGTTTTAATGGTTGTGATCTCCTTGAAAGTGTTAGTTGTACACTGCCCAGAATCACATCTAGTGAAATGCGACACCGTATAAATTTGCTAAATAAAAAAGCTAAGCCATATTATTTCTGAAATACATATCCAATTTAGAGATATTTCAAGTAATTGCCTTGAGATAAACCAACATTATCTTCTTAACGCTTCTTATTAGAGATTAATACTGTTTCATAGTTTGAGTAGCATAACTCACTTGAATTATTTACTTTCATATTTAACTTTGTTTTGTATATTTAGTGTTCCTTAATAGAGAAAAAGATGTAATTGTCAGTCATTTAGTCACCTAATATGAAGATAATTTTATTTGAAATCTATACTTATATAAAACTCTGATTCAATGCAAGCATATAGTAATCGAAACGAAGTGAATATGTATTTCTCACTGATCTGAGAAATACATATTCTTTCAAAGAACAAGCTCATATTCCAAGAACAAAACACATATTGCCATTATGTTTCACTCAGTCATGCATCATTCACACTGTTAAAACAAACCAAAGGCACCAGGAAAGCAACTAAAGGCTGTGTACAAATTGTTTAATATTAAGACTTTGATGTATGATCATTATGAGGTTACTAGGAAACAAAAACACACATAGAAAGCCCTGTAGTTATTATACTCATTGATGATTATATTTTGATGAACACACAACCTTTATATCATATCATAATCATATTTGAGAGAAACAGATATGTAGGCACTTGTGCTTGGATTCATCTTGAGCAACATTAATTTGAAAGAAAATAAATGGCCCATTCCCCACAAAAATTATTTTTCCAAGCAGGCCCTCTGTGGATCAACACAGAATAGATTAGCATGGAATCAGACTTTGGCAGCTCCTATAGACTTCAAATCTTATTTGAGCAACATTTGTATATGCAACTTGCCCAAACTAGTGCTATGCAATTTGATCTGGCTCATGCTTATTTAGAAAATAAATGCCACTGTTTTTAAACTCCCAAATAGGTGAACATGCATTTGCAAAACATTTTGCTCTTCTATTTCCTTCTAACGCTGATTTCTATTTTTCCAAATATAAATACATAGGCGTTAAACTTTTTCCCAACCTTAAAAAAAAAACCCTAAACGATGTCTCTTAAAAAAAAAAAAGAACACATTGACATTACCTTTTATTTCTGGGATGTTCTTATGATACTTAAGTGATAAACACCAGAGCAGAAAAGAGAATTTTTTCCACTGCTAGAGAAAATGAATGACCTATTATACCTGGCACTGGGAACACAAGGGAGAATGAAGAGTGCACAGCTTCTAAAAGACCTCAAAAATTAAATATAAATTTAATTTATATATAAGCTTCAACAGATGCTGAGGGATTTTTTTAAAAGGAGGTACGCATTTGGGTATGCATTTTTATACCTATGATGATCTATTATTCATACACAAGATAAAACAGACTTTTATTGGTTAGACAAAAAAGAATTCAAGAACATTCAAGACAGGCAAAGATAAAAAGTCAGGTGATACAGCAGGAAACCCTATATAGAGCAGAAAATGTATCCAAGTGATGCTTTGGATAATTTACATGGATTCCAGGTATCAAATACAATAGCTAGCAGAGAATGTGTTACCTGAAATAAATATTGCACAGATGCACATAGGAACAATGGATGTTCAATAAACATGAGATTATGTACATTTTGAGGAAAACGTTTAACTTTTGTCTAGCAAGCAAGTAGCAAATTATTATTTTTTCAATGTGTATTAAAAAGGGCACAAATAGGGCACAAAAATGGCCCTATGGCCACTGATATGCCTAAGATCCTAGAATAACTTGAGATGCTTTATATTTTATCCAAGCAGTATCTTTTACATCTAAATAAAATAATTCAGTGGGTGACAGTCCTTTTTACAGATACTCAAAAATACAGATGGGTTTATTTGTCTTTGGAAATTAGTTTTCTCATACAAACTAAAGAACAAAGTTAGAAAACTCTTTGTTTACAAGAACATTCTTACAATTTACTGTTTTTCGCCCATGTTTCCAAAGGGTGAGATTTCATCAAACAAAAACATTATATTAAGTCCTGGGGCCAGACTTTCTAGCTTGTTACCAGCAGACACAGGGAGGAATTTTAGCAGGAAATGCTATATTGGGTCACATGCTTGAACCTAGACATCCAGTTATACAAAGTCAAGATTGCCATGTAACCTCTTCTTCCTGTAAAGGTGCATTACTGACCACACCTTCTAAAGAACAGGGACAGACACAACGCCTTTCTCATTTCCTTCTGCCACTCACAAAACAGCCTCTGCTGTGACAAATCTACATGCAGCAATGCACCAGTGACAAAATCACAGCTTGCTTCCTCTTGCAACACTTCTGAAAAGTGGTTTAAGATTGGGGGGGGGGGAATCATCTATACAAGTGAGACAAAAAGAACACTCAGGGTCATGAAATTTCTGCAGGTCTTTGAAGCCTATGGATTTCCCGTGGTTCAGAGGACTGTTATGACTGGAACTAATGGGGAAATCTGCTTCGCAACTTTTCCAAAGTTTTCATCCCCTAAAGTGATTTTTTCAATTCTAATTCAATTCAAAGTGCTTAAGTATTTCTTACACTTTGCTCTTAGGGTATTGTGATTTTATTTACTTGATTGCAAGTATATGGCATGACCTGAGTTGGGACATCTAAGTGCAAAAAGGGACAAATCTAACCCTTCCCTCCAGGCCCATTGTTTATTAGAAACAAAGGCAAACAATAAATAATTATTCTTCCTGCATGACTAAAGAAAGAAAAAAATATGGAAGGTAAAATAGAAATTACATATAATATAATGAGCATAATGTTTAATATCCTCCTGAAAGTATAAAACCGTACTAAAGCTAAAATAATTTGAAGAGTCTTTTTCTGTTGCTAAATAGACGTTGCTATTTCGTTTAATAAATATTTGAATTGGCTTCAGTTATATCCAATTTAACAATTTATTTGAGTTTGGAAGTGGTCTCTTTTCTCAAATAAAAGTGGTATCTACAGTCTGTGTAGTGAGCTGAGCATTTATTCTAAATCAATTGAGTAAGTACTGCTGAGCTAAGAACAGTGAAATGATAATGAAGTTATATGTCTACACGTCGGGAATCACTTTATGATGTGAAACTGGAATACTCAATCTCAATTAAGGTGATTTAAAATAATTTATGCCAACTATAAACTACTAAAAACGAAAAAGGTATAAAATAAACATCTCTAGAAAGTATGTGTGCTGCTTAAGAAAACAACCTCCTGGTTTGTCTTAATATCTAACACAAAGATACTTTGCATTAAATAGCAAAGGAAAGGAAGAAAGGCAGGCATTAACCATTCATTGGCCATCAAAGAGCAAGCTTTAGAAATAAAATACAAAGCAAAATAAAACCGAATATGCTTCTAGAATAAGGTAAATGTAAATTTCTATTCCTTCTTTGTAGGCTTTAGAAATCTCCACAGGTTGCAGCACTGGCATAATTCTGCTATAATAGACTGAAGTAGTGCTGAATCAAATAGATTTTTATTACAGATTGCCCCCAACAATCTGGGTCCTCATTTTACCAACCTTAGAAGGATGGAAGGTTGAGTCAACCTTGAGCTGGTAAGAATCGAACTGCCGAACTGCTGGCAGCCGGCAGTCAGCAGAAGTAGCCTGCAGTATTGCATTCTAACCACTGCACCACCATGGCTCTTAAAAGATAGACTATCAGACATATGCATATACATATCATATATATGAACAAGGCATCCAAAATCCGTTGATAGCTAATATTCTTATTTTAAGTCTCATTCGAGTTGGGCTCATTTTCCATTGATCTTATAGACTCCTAGATGTTATTTGCCCAGATGTGGAAGAAATTTGCCATTTCTTACTCCCCAAGCTAGTCTTCAGCCCTAATATTTCCTGGTGGTCACTAATCCAAGTACTTATTAGGTTAAACCCTGCTTGGATTTTTCTTTTTTTCTTTTTTCTTTCTTTCTTTTCTTTTTTTTTTTTTGTTGATAAGCCAATATTAGGTAATGCCACCATGTGGGTGGGCAATAATCTTTTTGCAACTATCAAATATTAACAGAAATGTGCAAGCTTTAAAATTCTCCTGAACCCCTCACCAGCATGGGTTTAATAAAACACTATTGGAAATAAATGAGAGCCAATAGGAGTTAAGGCATCAGATGAGAAACCAAGAGATGGTGAGTTCTACTCATTCCTTAGGCACAAAGCCAGCTGGGTGACTTTGGGCCAGCCACTTTCACTCAGCCTAGACAGGAGATAATTGAACACCACCTCTGAAACACCTTGTCAAGAAAACTGCAGGGACTTGTCTAGGCAGATTCTGAGAATCAAGAGTTCTGTCTGTGCAGAAGTCCTTCCAAAAGCCTCTCCATGAAATGGACACTGAGGTAAAGGGCAGCTTCTGGATATGGTAGCTAGTGGCACGAGACTAGTCTATATAACTCATAAGCTGTCTTGTCTTAATGCAACGTTCCAAATGTGTGAGCCTTCCAACTCCTGGAATTCTTAGCAAAACCCATTCTTCCCTTTGTAAGCACTATCCTGACTGTAATGGGTCAACATCAAGGACAGGACACAATGTATAGTTCAACTATAGAATTCACTGCCACCAGATGTAGTGATGGTCATTTCAAAACATACATACAAACGTAGCACCTCTCTGCAACATCTTAAAGCAGCTGCATCTTTTCCTGGGATCATGCAAGTAGGGCACGGCTGCTTTGAAATGAGCATATCAGGGGTCCCTGGTTCTCTCTGAGCTTGCTTGTTTTCTTGCCCATGTTTCATTACCCTAAATAGGTAACATCATCAGTCCTAGTGTACTGCACACCACTTACTACTGTAGCACTGATGATGTTACCTAGTTAGGGTAATGAAACGTCTTCAAGAAAGCAAGCAAGCTCTGAGAGCACTAAGGACCCCTCATTTCTGAACATCTGAGCTACAAATGTTCTCCTTGATTGGTACAGTGCTATATGCCTGTTTCCCACACTTCCCCACAAGTGCTTTTTGAGGATTAAAATGGCCGATGACTTCTATAGCTGAACAAAGATAATTAGCCCTCTGCAGGTGCCTTCTTTATTCTTGTAGGTGTGATACATAATAGTTGCATGGCAACTTTTGTGAATCTTACAAATACAAGGACATAACAGCACAGATTTTTTAAGACAAAAGTGAAAAAGAACTGCATGGCTATCTGCCCAACATATAAGATAGAATGCTAAATTGGCTGCCCTGGGACAAAGCACTTTTTGTACTGTTGCAGCTGACATGGCAGCATTAAATCAGACTGCCAGGCTGTGAAATCAATTAAACTTCCTTCCATGTTAAATGGATTTGGAACTCTGTGTTAAGGGTCGATGCTAAGAACTTATCTGTGATTTTATCACACAGGGGAAAAAGTTGTGAAAAAGAAAAAAAAACATGTAATAACCTTATTATCGAATAGAATATATTACAAAGAGAGATGTTTCATGAGATCAGATATTTATATGTAACAAGTACACTAGATTAGACAATTTGTCCTTTAAGTTCTTATCTAGTTGGCAACACTTTTCCACGGCAGAGGTTTTTCATGATATTAGTTATTTACTTCCTTTTAACTGGAGAATGAGTTTGGAAACTTTTGTATGCAAAGTGTGTACTATGCCCCTGAGCTATTGTCCCTTGTCCAATTATTTGGTTCTATGCAAAGTGCAATCTTCATTCTTGCTAGATAATCCAGGAAAGTTCAGAAGCACAGGTCTCTAGCTAGCTATGTTTATTGCTTTCCAAAGTGGAGGATATATTTATTTACATATAAGCAGAAGAAAGGACTTTGCATCAGATTACAACAAGCTTTAGCTTGCTTTTGATAGTATCTCCTTCCTTTTTTTAGCACTAATGCTAAGTACTTCTTTTTCCTCCTATTAATTGTGTTTGATTCTCAGAGACGCAGAGATTCTCCTTGGACAAATCCCTACAGTTTTCTTAATAAAGTTTTTCAAAAGTGGTTTGCCATTGCCTCCTTCCTAGGGCTGAGAAGAAGCTCTAGGTCACTCAGCTGGCTCTGTGCCTCAGGTGGGATTAAAACTCACATTCTCCCAATTTCTAACATGATGCCTTAACTACAACACCAAAATGGCATTCTAAATACGTTTTACAGAGCAATAAATACTGAATACTTTTAGTAATGTTTCCTACTGTATTACATGGACTGGGTCTCTTCCTCCGCTGCCTTTTTCAGAAAGCAGATCAGCTTATTCTGTATTGGGCTGAGTCAAAGAACAAAATGGCAGCTTCTCTCTAGTCTACTTACTCCTGTGCTAGTTGAACCTTATTTTAACAGTGGGAAGGGACAGCATTTTTTTACCACAACAGGGGAAGCAAAATAGTGTTAGCACACATAGCTCTCAACTTAGCTAACCACAACTGAGATCTCTAAGAGCACATCATATAAAGCAGTCAAGGTCCTATGAACAGAACATTTGTGCAAAACAAACCAGACAAAGCAAACCTACTTCTCTCAACAATTTATCATTGGAAAATAATACCACAATTGTGAAGCTTTGATGTACCAGTATCTGTTGACTTTTTTTCTTTTTATTCTGTGGCTTAAGGTTAATGGTAAACTTCAATTTTATAAAACAAACAATCTTACCAATCTGTACAGTCTGCAAATATTATATTAGCATCAGCTAATTCAAACTGAAAAAATATCTGCCTATAGGGCACTTTCTCATTCAGCAACCACTATTGTTCTAAGGGTCAAGACATTAATTATGTTACTAAATATGTGGGTCTGTGTTTTTGAATACATGCTGTATTATAAATTGGAGAGAGAATATGTTCCCCTTGCCCTTGTCATATTCCTCATCTAAATTGGAGAACCAGCTTCTGCTGTTTCCTGGAGGACATGCAGTATGCAGAATTTGCCTACCTGCAGTCGGCCTCTTACACATTTCAGTCAATAAGTATCACACTATTCAGAGCACAAATATGGTATTTTTTCTACCATAATTCAAAATACATAAGATGCTTTCCCTCCCATAGGTGATGCTTGGTGGGAAGGGAAACAAAGCCAGGACAATCTCCCAATCATTTCCCTTAAATTTTGCTTATTGAGGCTGAAAGGACAGCATCTACCTTTTGATTTGTTCCTGAAATACAATAAGGGCTTGGCTGATGGGGTTGTGCAATTTACAGTCAATGGGAAATCCAGTGGGAAGTTGCAAGGCCCAGTCAGTTTGCAAGCAGGCCGGCAGGTAGGTAGGTAAGTAGCTGCTGCTGGGTGGGGGAGGTGCCAGGGCATGACTGCTGCCAGGTGCCTCAGGATATACAGGTGGCTGCCATGGGCAGTGGATGGCATAGGTAGCCAGGATCCTCAGGAGGAAAAGCCACTGGAATGTAAACAATTTACCAGAGCAACTTGCCACTTTCTCTGGCAGCTTCCCCTTTGACTTCGCTTATGGGGAGCTGGCAGGAAAGTTTTCAAATGGTGACTGTGTGACCATGGGACTCTGCAACCATTGCAAATGTGAGTCAGTTGCCAAGCCGGAGGTACTGTGATGGCTGGAACTACAAGGACCGGTCATAAGTACTATCATAACTTTGAATGGTTACTGAACTGATTAACTGAGGACTATCTGTAATTTACTGTGTGTTCTTTTCAGATCCGAATCCTGAAATACTAAATCATAAATTTCAAGCAAAGATTTTCAAGATTTGCCAGTACATTAATCATTGTCTTGTTTAAAAATATAGGAGGTTGTTTCTTCCTGCAACAAAAGGAACAAATCTATATATATATAAGCCAAATACCACTCACGCATCATCACAAAATCTCCAGAACTCTAAAGCCTACAAACTTGAAATTTGGCATGTATGTTCCTCTTGGCTTCTAGGTGCTCGCTAAGAAAGGATTTTTCAAAATGACCATCAGATCATTAGTATTTCTTATATTATTATTAACATGCTCTGATGCTAAGGAGTTAAGACGTTCTACTCCCCCTCCCCACTAAAAAGAACTCTGTTCCAACTGCCAGTTGGGCGTGGGTGTGGCAAGCATGTGACTCATCCGGCCTGCAGGCTGGGAGTTTAGACATTCTACTCCCCCTCATCACCTGAAAGGGAGAGAAGGGGATAAGATAGGAGAGGCTTCTGTGGGCAAGCCTGAGGGAGAGAAGGGGATAGGAGAGGATCAATGGGGCCATCCTGAGGGAGAGAAGGGGGATAGGAGAGGAGAGGCTTCTATGGGGCAAGCATGAGAGAGAGAAGGGGAGAGGAGAGGCTGATCGTAACTACTCATTAATGTTCAAGCTTTAACTGTCAATTTATCAAGTCCGATCACATAGTTTCGTAGCAAAGCACAGGTATCCAGCTACTAGTATTCTATAAAACTAAGCCTTTAAAAAAACCAGAACTTTATAAAGTGTTTTTTTTAAGTATCAAAAATCTGTTTGTAAAAATTTCTATACAGATAATACTTTAGATGTTTGCAAACATCTGAAAAATATAATAAATGGAAAAAGCAAGCTAAATGTGCCAACCAGATTGTCACAGATTCATTCTTGGTTTAAATATCTATTAACATTGTTAATCAACTAAATCTGTAAATTCTCATTTTAAGGCCATTCACAGAATACTACTTTAACCTCTCTTTTTTTAACCACATAATTAATCTTCTCCATTAAATTTTTCACATTATTATTAAGCCTTTAAAACATATTCCAGGTTCTAAGGAGAAAATATGTATTTTAGAAATATATTGCAACAGTATGCTATACTAGGGAGCTAGGGAGCCGAGGTGGCGCAGTGGTTAGAGTGCAGCACTGCAGGCTACTTCAGCTGACTGCTAGCTGCAGTTTGGCGGTTCAAATCTCACCGGCTCAAGGTTGACTCAGCCTTCCATCCTTCCGAGGTGGGTAAAATGAGGACCCAGATTGTTGGGGGCAATATGCTGACTCTGTGAACCGCTTAGAGAGGGATGTAAAGCACTATGAAGCGGTATATAAGTCTAAGTGCTATTGCTATTGCTACTGTTGACTCTACAACTAGCTAGAAGTTTTAATAGCTTAACTGTAGACTCTTTGTTACACTAAATAAGACAAAGAGATTTATCTGAAGTCTGATTCACCCATTATAAAAACAGTGACTGTACAGTGAAATGTACATTACTGGTGCTTGTAGAGCAGCTTCTTTAATATTAATGTTATAGTGCAGTGATGGCTAACCTTTTTCTTGTCATGTGCCGAAAGTGCGTGCACGTGACAGCATGTGTGTGCCGGCATCCATAATGTAATGCGCCCCCCTGCACATGCGTGCACAACCCCCACTCTCCCGCTGCCCCCCTGCACATATGCACGTGATCCCCCCTGCTCCCCCCA
>QLTV01003401.1:1129598-1140517 GCA_003457575.1 Thermophis baileyi
AATAAAGAGGTTGTGAGTTAGATCCTAGGTAGAGGTGCCTCTGGGCTTAAATTTAAAAAAAAATAAAAATAAAATAAATAAAGCCAAAAAAACATGGCGACCGCATGCACAGTGCTGGAAGTCACCTTCTGAGCATGCTCAGAAAAAAAAAATAAAAAAAAAATCGAATTTTTTTTTAAAAAAAAGATGGCGGCCCCCACGGACTGGCAACCACCGATCCGGTTCGGATGATGTCACTAGCAGGTCGCAACCGGTTCGGGCGAACCGGTCCGAACCGGTAGGAACCCACCCCTGCTTAGAGCTGCTTAGGAGGCTGTGGGACCACTGCAGCTGTTATAACTTTGAAACAGGGCCGTATGTAGTTTTGAGGTATCGGATGTAACTTTGAACCATTGTTAAGTGGCCTGGTGTTTCTCGAGGACTACCCGTAATTTAAAACAACTCACTTCCTGGCCTTGTGTAAAAGTAGACATATTTGTTGCTACACAAAATTTCTGACTATCCAGCATCCAAGACTATTGCATCCACTCCCCACAGTGGCTTTGGAAAACAATTTCCTTGAACTTTATTGGTAGTGTAGCACAGATCATAGGCATAGAATAGATGCATTCTGATAAAGTTGACCTTTCTTTAAAATGGCTAATTGTCCTTCCCTCCACTACTAAGATAGCCCATCTGTTTATTTGCCTGATCTTCTGAAACCATAGTCTTTCCTCAGCATGTTATCTCAGACCAAACCCCATATTTATGACATAATTGGAAGGCTCTATTTCAATTATTGTGTAAAATGCAATGTTTAAATTCTAGAGCTAGATTGCTACATCCTGTAACAGCCTTCTTCATTGTTAAAATTTCTTGCATTAGTAAAAAGAACAAATTACTTAATTAAGCCGTTTTTTACTCTTCTGGTATTATCTCCTGAAAATGCATCTCACAAAGACTGAGACTGTGTTGTGCTACAGCACTCTGATCTCAGTCAGGAGGACTTCAAATTAAAACTTGTGGAACCTGAAGACAGAAATCCAGAAATTAAATTTTTAGAGAGGGCCTTATGCATTTCAAGAGAGAATAAATTGAACTTGCACTATTACACCACTTAAAAAACTTAGGAAGAACTTTAATGAAGACTATAGCCTCTGATGTCTGTATCCTAATGTTCAAAGTATCAGAGAGAAAGGAATTAAGCCATAATTCTTTTGTAAGAAAGTGGGTTGACTGGTAAGCTGATTCTCATGACTGGAATAAAGCACTTTAATTAGATAACTTGTTCAAAAGAGTACAAAATAATAGAAAGAGAAAAGGAGTTGTACTGCATGTTAAAATATCTCCAGCTTGTATACAGAAATACAAGTTAATCAAATTGGTGATGATAAGAGAAGCTAGTTTTAAAATGCAGAACAAAGTGTTAAAGTTGCACTAGTATCAATATTCAGAAACTGCCAGACTAACAAGAAAAATGTATAGGGATGTTTCTCAAAAACAAACTGCAGATCTTTTTTGTATGATAATTTTATTAAACATTATAATTAAAAAAATAACAATACAAACTAAAAAAGAAAACAATAAAAAGAAAAAATAGTACAGAAAAGGAAAAAAGCAGAAAGGAAAATAAAGAAAACAAAAATAATATGGTAAGAAAAGGAAGGAATATAAAATTGGTTTATTTGATCAAGGTTAAAATAGATATGCAGTTATCTCTGGTAATCACACTCAACATTCAGTCCTTAATGGAACTATATCTAGATCCTTGATGGCAAACCTATGGCATGTGTGTCACAGGTGGCACATGGAGCCATATCTGCCAGCACGCGAGCCATTGCCCTAGTTCAGCTCCAGCGCGCATGTGCGCGCCGGCCAGCTGATTTTTGGCTTGCACGGAGGCTCCAGGAGGATGTTTTCGGCCTCTGGAGGGCCTCCGGGAGGAGGGCGTTTTCGCCCTCCCCAGGCTCCAAGAAAGCCTCTGGAGCTTGGGGAGGGCGAAAAACGGGCCTACCGGAAGTCGGGAAATGGGGCATTTCTGGCCTCCGGAGGGCCTCCGAGGGGCCTCGGGGGGGGGGCGGGGGAGGCCGTTTTCACCCTCCCCAGGCTCCAAGGAAGCCTCTGGAACCTGGGGAGGGCAAAAAACGGGCCTACTGGGCTCACTGGAAGTCGGGAAATGGGGGAGGGGGGTCATGCACACATGCGTGGGGGGTGGAGCAGCACGGGGGGTCTCGCATGCATGCGCAGGGAGGTGGGGCGCAGGGGGCATTGAATTATGGGTGTGGGCGCGCACGTGCGATAGCGCGCGTGCGATAACGCGCTTTCATCCCCTGAGGAAAAAAAGGTTCGCCATCAGTGATCTAGATGGGGGGAAGATGTTCATCACATCTACATAGGTAATCCTCAGCTTACAATCATAATGAAGCCTCCCCAGCATAGTCATAAGTCATGATAGTTGTTAAGCTGCACTGGTTCACTATGGGCTGGTTTTGCTGAAAACCAGAAATGCAATTTTGGCAAATATGGTTACATGACCATGGGGATCTGTAAACGACCATAAAAGCAGGCCAGTTGCCAAGTGCTTCAAATGTGACCATGAGAGGGTTGCCATCAGCACTTCGGAACCAGGTCATAAGTACTCTCAGGGAGTCTGTCATAATTTCATAAGTAACTAGTCATAAGTCAACCTGTAAACAATTTTAGTAACTTATCACCTTCTCTTAAAATACAACCCATATTGCATTTCTCATCTATCAAGAAATCCTAAAAGGCTTAAAGAGGAGCCTTTAAATCCTGGTCAGCAAAACTCCATTAAGGGATCATAGAATCATAGGGTTGGAAGGAATGTGAGGTCTTCTAGTACAACCCTCCACCCAAGACAGGAGTCCTCATATCATAATGGACCAATGGGGTTGTTCAGTCTTGAAAACCTCTAGTGATGGAGCACTCACAACTCCAGGAGGCAAGCTGTTCCACTTAATAGTTCTGTCAGGAAATTCTTCTTTATTTTCAGGTTGGCTCTCCGTCTGACAAGCTTACACTCATTGCTTCTAGTCCTACTCTCAGTTGTTTTGGAGAATAAATTGATGCCCTCTTCCGTATAACATTCCTTTAAGTATTAGATGCTATCATATCTCCCCTCACTCTTCTCTTCATTAAACTAAACATACATAATTCCTTTAGCCATTTTCATAGAACCCTTATCATCTTCATTGCTCTCCTCTGGTCTCTTTCTAAGCCCTCAGCATCCTTTTTTTATCGTAATGACCACAACTGGATGTAATATTCCAAATGTGGCCTTTCCAGTGTAATATATAGCAGTATTATCATTTAACTTGAACTTATTATCCCTCCACTGATGCAGCCCAGCACTGCATTGGGGCTTTTTGGGGCAACTGCAGCACACTGCTGACTCATATTTAAGCAGTGGTTTACTAGGATATCTATATGTTTCTCATAGGCACTACTGTTGACCCAGGAATGCCTATTCTGTACCAGTGCATCTGTTTTGGTTTCTTGTTTGTTTGTTTGCTTGCTTTTTCTTTAGGTATAGGACCTTATGTTTCTTGCCACTGAATTATGTAAGATAGGGCCCAAATCTGTCAAGCTCCTTCTAAAACTTGAGTCTACCGAAGTATTAGCAGCTTTGTGTCATTTATAAATTTGATGAGCGTCCCTTCAACCTCCTGATCTAGGTCAGTTATGAATATGTTGAAGAACACTGGGCCCAAGACAGGACCTTGAGGAAACACACTTCCCTCCATCTAGATATAGTTCCATTAAGGACTGAATGTTGAGTGTGAGTACCAGAGATAACTGCATATCTATTTTAACCATCAAATAAACCAATTTTATATTCCTTCCTTTTACTTTTAACAATCTTAATCTTTAATCTCTTCAAATAATATTCTAGAATTTGATTTCTCAGAATTTGAAAGTTCGGAAGAGTAAATCTCTGGTCCCGGTGACCGACCCAGATTTGACTTTGCATTATTATCCTGGGACACTTATATTTGTCTTCATTT
This sequence comes from Thermophis baileyi, assembly GCA_003457575.1. NCBI lineage: Eukaryota > Metazoa > Chordata > Lepidosauria > Squamata > Dipsadidae > Thermophis > Thermophis baileyi. The sequence continues at coordinate 1,133,603 of QLTV01003401.1, forward strand.
GTAATTTGATTTATTTTTATTTTTTCCTTGCCCGTTCACAAAAGCTTTCAGAATTTTAACAAGTTTCATTTGTAAATCCAATATAGGAAAGTTATCCAAGTCACTCTTTTGATTTTTTGTATTATTCCTTTTACTGTAAGTGTAGATTTTTTCCAAATCATTCTTATAACCTGTTATTTTTAAATCCACATTTAATTTAGTCTCAGTCTTGTCTGGTAAAACGTATTCCTTTTAAAACAACAAAAATCCTAGTAAACTGAAAATAAATCTTGGTAATTTTCTTGTCCTATTTTTCGAAGTGATTCAGAATACAATTCTCAGAATTGTCAACCAATTAGCCAATTGTGGAAGTTGAAATTTCAACATACAAGGTTTAAGAAAGCTGATAAAAGTTTTCACCCAAGACCCAGCTGAATATGCATAGCTTATCCAAGACAGAGATCCTTATTAGCATAAATGTCATTCAAAGGGGCTTTTATCAAAAGATCAAAAATCATTCTTGTTTCATTTTGCTTTATCATGTACTATGTTTACATGCTTTAGGACTTTGGGCATAATTCTGATATCCCCTGGGTATTTTACTTATTTATTTGTTTGTTTGTTTGTTTGTTTGTCAAACATGTACAAGATAACAAGTATAGGTATGAACATAAACATGAACAAAGGAAGTAAATACAGATAAATAGGGACAGTAAGACAGGGACGGTAGGCATGCTGGTGCGCTTATGCACGCCCCCTTTACAGACCTCTTAGGGATGGGGTGAGGTCATGGTAGACAGTTTGAGATTGAAGCTGTGAGGGTTTGAGGCTGTAACAACGGAGTCGGGTAGAGCATTCCAGGCATTGAGCACTCTGTTGTTGAAGTCGTATTTTCTGCAATCGAGTTTGGAGCGGAGACAGTTTGCGATTGAAGCTGTGGGGGTTTGAGGCTGTAACAACAGAGTCGGGTAGAGCATTCCAGGTGTTGACCACTCTGTTGCTGAAGTCGTATTTTCTGCAATCGAGTTTGGAGCGGTTTACCTTGAGTTTGTATCGATTATTTGCCCATATATTATTGTGGTTGAAGCTGAAGAAGTCGTTGACAGGCAAGACGTTGTAGCAATTTTATGTACTATGCTTAGATCGGACCGCAGGTGGCACAGTTCCAGATTGTCCAAGCCCAAAATTTCAAGCCTAGTGGCATAGGGAATTCTATTGTGAGCAGAGGAGTGGAGTACTCTTCTTGTGAAATACCTCTGAACCTGCTCAATCGTGTTAATGTCCGATATACAGTGTGGGTTCCAGGTGAACGAGCTGTATTCAAGGATTGGTCTGGCAATTCTTACAATTGGTTGCATGCTCATATCATTGTGGGAAGAACCTGGGTTTGACATCAAAGGCTATCCCACTTAAGAGAAAGCCTATAGCAGTGATGGCGAACCTATGGCATGCATGCTGGAAGTGGCACACAGAGCCATCTCTCCGGGCATGCCAGCCATTGCCCGTTGCTATTCCGGGTTCTGGCGCGCCAGCCAGCTGGTCTTCATGCGTGCGGAAGCGCCGGAAACTGGAAAAACAGTTCCCCGGCACACATGCGTGTGCCGGGGAGCTGAGCTTCTGGTTTCCGTTGTACAGATGTGCGCCGGCCAGCTGGTCTTCGCGCATGCGGGAGCGCCAGAAACCGGAAAAGCAGCTCCCTGGTGCACATGCGCGCCTGAAAGCTGAGCTTCCAGTTTCCTGCGTGCACATGCGCGCCAGCCAGCTGCTCTTCACACAAGTGGGAATGCCGGAAACCAGAAGAGCAGCTCCCTGGTGTGCATGCGCGCGCCAGGAAGCTGAGCTTCTGGTTTCTGGCATGCACATGCGTGCCGGCCAGGTGGACTTCATGTGTGCAGGAGTGCCAGAAACCGGAACAGCAGCTCCCTGGTGCACACGTGCGCGCCGGGAAGCTGAACTTCCAGTTTCCGGCGTGCACATACGCGCCGGCCAACTGGTCTTCACGCACACGGGAGCGCCAGAAACCAGAAGAACAGCTTCCTGGCACGCATGCGCGCACCAGTAAAGCTGAGGTTCCAGTTTCTGGCATGCACATGCGCGCTGGCCAGCTGGCCTTCACATGTGCAGGAGCACCGGAAGAGCAGCTCTCTACCGCGCCTGCATGCGCCAGGGACCTGAGGTTCCGGTTTCTGCTGTGCAAATGCGTGCCGGCCAGCTGGTTTTTGCGCGTGGAGTGCCGGAAACCGGAAGAGGAGCTCCCTGGCACACATGCGCACGCTGGTAAACTGAGCTTCCAGTTTTCAGCGTGCACATGAATGCTGGCCAGCTGGTCTTTGCGCGTGCACGCACGCCAGAAACCAGAAGACCAAGTGAAGTGCTCACTTGCTCACTGCTCTTCCGGTTTCCGGCACTCCCGTGCATGTGTGCCAGGGAGCTGCTCTTCCGGTTTCCGGCGCTCCCCCTTGTGCACTCCCATTTTGGCACTCAGTGCCAAAAAGGTTCGCCAACACTGGCCTGTGGTATTTTCTTCTATTACTATTTGGTCTAAGGACATGGGCCAAACTAGGTGCCCTCCAAATGATTTTTTAGATGATTCAGGTATACTAACTGATATTCTAGCACATGAAAAATGCTATATGGAAGATCATATAGTTATTTGCTAACACTGAAAGCTTAAAAACATTTGGTACTAAATCTGAATATTAAAATGGAGCAGGCTAATAGAAGAATACTTCATAATTAGAATTCTGCTAATTGATTACCTACTAACAACTGATATGATCCAGTCAAAGCAAAGCATTTTGAAGTCCACTGATTACAATGTGAATGTTAAGTATAGGTTAAAAAGTTTCATTTAAATCAATAATATTTAAAAAGTTTTATATTGACTGGATACTGCTTACTTTTTCCAGTTAATAGAGGTTATTTTTAATGTACAATATACTGTTCATCAATTAAGTTTATCAAGTATCAGAATCTCACTACAACTCTGTGATACACAGATAAAAAATATCTGAGAAAATTCATTTGTTATGTAAACTACTTAATATCATTATATTACATGTGTTGAATGTAACTTAATGCAAGTTCTCCACCTAGTGGACTAATTGCTAACTCTAAAAACAGACAGATTTCTATTTTAATGTGTATTGTTAAAAAACTTAGCTGTCATGTAAATAACTCACTATAATTTACTAACTACATAAATCAATACTACATAAGAGTAATATTAGGAAACATAACTCCTAGTAGAATTTTTATTGTTACACAAATAGTGATAAGATCAAATTCAGTATATTTACAGGTTTTACAATTTACAGGAGAATCAGATTATTAAAATGATTCTGATAAAATTAAATCGTCAACATTTACAATATTTTTAAGAATATCACCATTTAAATTTAAGTGAGATTTTGTTTTGTTTTTAAAGGATACATCATGTCTGCCCTTGAACATTAACTATTTAAAAATATAAGCTATTTAAAAATAAGCTTTCCAAAAACCATTAGAGGCAATGACAATATTAGGTCAATTTAAGTGCCTTAAATATGTGAAGGCTTTTTCAATATTTAATATACCATATTCAGTACTCGAGTTTGTTTATTTGTTTGTTTGTTTTTGTATTCAGGCAGCTAACAATCCTTAAAAACTACTCTTTCAGATGCTGCTTTCTGCAGCAAATATTCTCAGGTAATCATAGAATCAAAACCTTTGCAAGCCCTGAAAACATCAATTTAGGACTTCAATGTGAATAAGTAGTACTGAGACTAGACTGAAATTTTAACTCTACATCTCCACAAATTACTGGGCTGTAAACAAACATTATTCATGAGAATGAAAAATATTATCTACGGATTACCAAGGGAAACAAAACAAGCTATGTAAAAAGGTTAGTAAGTGAAGTCCAAGGAAATGTTATGATATTTAAAATGACATACTTTACTGGTTGGCTTGCAAAGATTACTTTCTTCCTTCTTTTTGAATGTATAAAAATAAAAATAGAAGGGGTATTTCCAAATGGAAAACTCCTACTAACACTTATTGTACAGCTAGTCTATTTTAAATCAGAAGTACTAATTGGGAAACAAGGGAGTGTTATAAAGATTTTATTTGGGCTCCCTACACAATTTTGTGTATAAGACAGTGTAACTCTATCATAAAAGCTTCATCTGAGAGAACACTATATTTAAGGGATTTCTTTTCGGTTCCATGAGGAAGAGATAATGATTCTAATCATATGAGAAAGAAAGGTGGAGCCATCAAAACTAACAAATCCAAGAAGTTATTTAGGAAAAAGAAGGAGAAAGGGGAGGAGAAAAAGAAAGAGATGTGGTTGGGGTGGTGATAGACAAGGGAAGTGATTGATTTTAAAACACAACTTCATTTCCCAGAGTGATGACTGGTAATCTAGATGTTGCTAAATTACAGGTCTTAGCCTCTGTTATCATTTGGCAAGCTGATTGATTCTGCTCAAATTTGTATTTCAGCAATACTTCGGGACCATGGTTCACCATACTGTATTTAGAACTGAAGTGAAATGAATAATAATAATGAAATTTCTTAATTCATTAGCCTTCCTGTTTCCTCTGGCTGATGGTCACATCTGAGAAACAACTGCAATAAAGTGCCTTAGGTGCATCAATGCCTGTTTATATATGTATGTATATATACATACACACATGTATATAAACACACACACACACAAGTGAAGAACAACAAATGTTGACCCCCTCATAAAAAAAATCCCAGTAATTATAGCTCAGTCAGCCTGATATAGATATCTGGGATGATGTTAGAGCAGGTAATAGAGCACGCTATTTTAAAAATAACCTGATTGCTAAGAGTCAACATGCCTTTGTCAAAAATAGAGCACATGAGGCAAATTTTGCCTCCTTCTGTGACAGGGTAACTATTCTACTGAAGAAAGCAAATACTGAAGCTAATTTACTTTGATATTAACCAAGTTATACATGACAAGCAGTTAAAGTGTGGTTTGGATAGCATTATAATAAGATGGATCTACAACTGGCTGGTTAGCCACAAAATATAAGATATGCATACAGGAATAAAACTCCATGACTTGGGAGACACACATCTGAGAAGGCCTTGGATGTGGTAATTGACAAGCTGAACATGTGTCATTAATTTCAGTCAGCTGCTGGTAGGGCTAATGCTATTCTGGTCTTGATTAGAAGAAACCATGTATCAAAGACACATGAAGTCATTATTTCTTTTTATATGGCACTAGTGAAATCACATCTGAAGTACCGTGTACAATTCTGGGCATCACATTTTCAAAAGGTTATTGACATTTTAGCGGGGTTCCAAGGAGGGCAGTGCAGCTAATCAAAGGACTAGAGCAAGGGTCCCCAACCTCTGGTCCATGGACCGGTACTGGTCTTCAGCCCATTGGGACTTAGGCCGCGCAAGTGGCGGTCGAGTGCACGAAGCTCCATTTGCGCATGCGCGGGATTAAGTGGTGCATGTGCGAAACCATCCCCCCCCCTCGCCACCATTGCTGCCAGTCTGTGGAGTAGGAAAGATTAGGGACTGCTGGACTAGAGGGCATACCCTATGAGGAATTTGGGATGTTCAGTCTGAGGAAATGAAAACTGAAGGGAGACATAGCTTTATTCTCCGAGGTCTCCGAGGAGGAGGAGGAGCAGGTGGGGTCATCCGGGCTTGAAGCTGAGCCAGCTGGTTGACCATCAAAGTGGCCTCCTTCGAAGTCTGGATCCTGGCTAATGAGAAAGTTTACAGCTTCCTGTAAACTGTAAACTCTTTCTCTTTGATTTAATGCAATACTTTTGTGGCATCTCAAAACAAATTATCTCAACTGATGAAGATTTCCCTAAGTTCTAAGAGTACATTTTCCACATCCATGAGGTCATTTATCAAACCATACAGCAATGCTAAATTGATGAATGGCAGAGACCCGGCTGGGAGAGTGCAAAGGCCAGGAGGCAACATTCCAGGAGCACTTAATCAAAGCCTGTTTCTTTCATCTGTTTGCTTCTGCCACCACAGCCTGCTTATTTCCCTCATCGGAGCTTGTTTCTTTCCCCCATCGGAGCTTGCTTATTTCTTCCATCAAAGCCTGTCTGTTTCCCTCATCGTTTATTTCCTTCATCGGAGCTTACATGTGGAGGCTGTTTGTTTCCTGCATCGAAACCTGCTTATCCGTTTGTTTCCCTCCATTGAAGCCTATCTGTTTCCCGTATTGGAGCTTGTTTGTTTCCTCATTGTTTGTTTCCCTCATCGGAGCCTGCTATGGAAGCTGTTTGTTTTTCTCATCGAAACCTGCTTGTTTGCTGGTTTCCCCTCATCGGAGCTTGTTTCCCCTCATTGGAGCCTCTTTTGTTCCCTCATTGGAGCCTGTTTGTTTCCTTCATCAGAGCCTGTTTGTTTCCCCCATTGGTGTCTGCTTGTGGAACCTGTTTGTTTCCCCCATTGGACCCTGTTTATTTCCCCCATCGAAGCCTGTTTGTTTCCCACATCGTTTGCTTTCTTCATTAACAAGGAACTTATTGACTTGGCTCGTGGCAAGCTACAATTATCTACCACAATGCCATCACCGTGCCCTACAAAGCCTGGGCTAAGTTTCTCTACAGACTAATTTTATCTTGGGTGTGTGTGTGTGTGTGTGTGTGGGAGTGTTGGATTGGATGTAGAGAATGAGTTTGGAGTGGCTGAATTTGGGGAGAATGAGGGATCCGGGAGCAAGGAATGGAGCCCCCTCTGCTGAGTGTGCAAACAGAAGCAGATAGGGGCTCGGATGTGACCCTCGGCTCAGTATGGGTGCGGTGCCTTGCCTGCCAGGGAGGAGGGGGGCCGTTGAGGTGGGGGAGGGGATTTCTGAGGTGTTGGAGAGCTGGAGTATTGCGGTTATGACGGGGAGAGGGAGATATGGCGGGGGCCGGGGGGGAGGCCACTCTCGGG